>JAAAXO010000635.1:226776-260392 GCA_011799875.1 Thinopyrum elongatum | reverse complement strand
GCCACAGAAACCCTAGCCACCACCCACTTCCCCCCCCCCACTCCCTCGACTGGATCTGGATTGGGAGGAGCCCGATCCCCTCCCGCTCCGGTCGCCCGCGCCCTCGACGCGCCCCGCCGCTCGACGCCGCCGCCCCGTCGCCGCCTCCCCCTCGTCAGACCACGCCGCAGCACCGCCGCCTCCCCGTCTTCCTCCCCGAGCCCCGCGCGCTCGCCCCGACTGCGCTGTGGCGCCCCCGACTCAATCGTACACTAATCATACACGCAAACGTGTACGATCAAGCACAGGGACTCACGGGAAGATATCACAACACAACTCTAACACAACTTAAACGGAGGTCCACAATATTACAAACCAGGGATCCGAAGATCCGAATACATAAGTCAGTCATACAAATATTATCTGAGTACAGACATAGTTAGACAAGTTTTGCCTTAAGAAGGCTAGCACAAACAGCGACACTAGATCGAAAGGCGTTGGCCTCCTGCCTGGGAGCCTCCGATCCTACTCCTGGTCATCTGGCTCGATCCAGTAGTAAGTACCCTCTGGACCCTCCTGGTAGTAGGCTCCGGTGGTGGCATCTGACTCCTGGACTCCATCGTCTGTTTGTATCATCAATGTGGGATATATGGGGAAAAGAGAAAGTAAAGCAACCGTGAGTACTCATCCGAAGTACTCAGCAAGCAAGGATCTATACTACATATGCAACATTATCAATGGAGAAAAGGCTGTATATGTGGACTGGGCTGCAGAAATGCCAGAATAGGGAGAAGACCTAGTCCTATCGAAGACTAGCATCTTCAAACATCTTCACATGGCCATCATCTTGCAGCAGTAGAAGAGAGTAGAATAGCATTTTATTTAACAAACATGTTGTAGTACAGCTTAAAGATCCTTCCTCGACTCCCAAGCGAGAAAGCGATCCCGAAGCTTCAATTAAGTAACAAGTATCCAGTTTAAGTAGTAGATCGGGATACACAAACTGAGCGTCCTTTACCGTAGGACCGGCTATCGATAGAAAATTCATCCCTGCAGGGGTGCACTACTGTTACCCAACACGCTCGATCAACTCTGGCCGGACACACTTGCTGGGTAATGCCCGTCCTCGGAAGATCAACACAAAGCAGCGCCCTACCTAGGCTCGGCAAAGAGGTCAGCACGCCGGACTAACCTATGCACCCAGAGGTCTCGGGCCATCGCCCTGGGCACCCTGCGCGTTGCGAGACTGGCCGGGGTGCAGGCGCGACACTGAACTCGTCAGTGAAGTATCCAGCCCAATCCCGACAATCAGCCCGCACGGTGAATCGTGACGTCAGACGAGCTTTCGGAGAAACGTACTTTGCAGAGGGTCCCATAACCATTATCCCGCGTGGTGGTAGTGCGTATAGGGCACGTCGACCCACTCAGATCACACACCCAAATCCAATAGGCTCAATTAGTATCAAGCGGAGACAATCAGAGTCTCTGATGCTCCGCCACAATGTCACACTCGAGTGCCCTTCCGGCACACCCGAAATCATAGATCCCCAGCGGGTACCCACCAGGGTGGACCCGCCTGTAACAAAGGTCAAGTAGCCGTGTGGTCAAATGATCAGGGTGAACGTATGAGGTATCACCCTCGAGGTTCACACTGAGGGTTGCACGACAGAGCCGTATCGGAAGTGGAGAAGGAGGAATCACCCTCGATGACCACGACCGAACAGCTACACTGCAGAGTATTCATCGGGAGTGCGTTACGAGGTATCACCCTCGGCACTCGATAGTTACTACGCAGAGTCGTACAACTAAGGGGGTGTGAAGTGAGGTGTCGGTCTCTAGTCGACGATCACGTTGATCGAGTCGTCGATGATCAAGCAGGGGCAACAAGGGTAAGGTGGTGGGGTCACTGATGGTTCACTACCAACCTATACTAATCAGTTTATCATAGGCAGGTAAGGTAGCAATGAACAGGTTACAACAGCAGGCTATGCATCAGAATAGGAGCATACATTAACAGTAGCGAAATCTAATGCAAGCAGGAGAATAGAATGGGCGATATCTGGAATGCTCAAGGGGGGGGCTTGCCTGGTTGCTCTGGCAAGAGGGGAAGGTCGTCAACGGGCTGCTCGTCGGTAGAGTAGTCGTATCCTGGTGCAGCGCCGTCGGTCTCAGCGTCTATCGAGAGAGAAGGAGGGGGAGAGAAACAATAAATTCACGGCAATAATGCAAACAACATGTATGACATGCCTAAATGATATGCCGGGGTGTTCTACTGCCTAACTAAATGATTTAGTTAATTTAGGAATTTATTTGGATTTATTTAATTAAAGTTGGGCACTATTCATTTACTGAAATCGGTCTAAAAGTTCAATGTTCTTATAGCTGCGAGCGTCTGACGGGAATACGGAGGACGTATTCGGGTTCGTATCGTCGTTCTGAGCAAGTTTCATGTATAAAATATTTTCATCGGAGTTACGGTTTATTTAATATGATTTTCTAAAGTTTTTTTTAATTTCTGAAATTTAATTAATTATTTAATTCAACATTATCCGAAACAGTGCTGATGATGACATCAGCATGACATCATGCTGATGTCAGCAAGGTTAATTAAGTTAATTACTAATTAATTAATTAATTAATTGTTTTTATCAATTATTTTTTATTTATTTATTTTTCTTTTTCTAAAACGTTCGGTGGGGCCGGACCCCACATGTCATTGGGCCAGGGGGGCTGTGACGCCCCCAGCCCGATCGTGCACTAATCATACACGCAAATGCACACGATCAAGCCTAAGGACTCACCGGAAGATATCACAACACAACTCTAAAACATAAATAAAGTCATACAAGCTTTATATTACAAGCCAGGGGCCTCGAGGGCTCGAATACATAAGCTTGCGAACAAGCGTCAGCGGAAGCATCAGATATCTGAGTACAGATATGAAATAGAAACAGAAAGGCCTTTAGGAAGGCGGGGCAAAATAAAACACTACGATCGAAAGGCGAAGGCCTCCTGCCTGGGACCCTCCGATCCTACTCCTGGTCGTCAGTCAACTCGTAGTAGTATCCATCCTCTGGGTAGTAGTAGTAACGATCGTCGGGGCATCTGTCTCAGGGGGCTCCGTCCTCTGGTCACGTCAAACTGATATGGGGAGAAAAAGGAAAACAAAGCAACCGTGAGTACTCAGAAGTACTCAGCAAGCAATGATCTACACTACATATGCAACATTTTCAAGGGGAGGCTGTATATGTGGACTGGGCTGCAGAAATGCCAGAATAGAGAGAAGGCCTAGTCCTATCGAAGACTAGCATCTTCAGCGGTCTTGCAGCAGTAGAAGAGAGTAGAACAATGCCATATAATGTAGCAGTAATAATATCAACCTCACCCAGAGATCCTTTCTCGACTCCCTGCGAGAAAGCAATCCCAGAGCCATACATACAGGTCTCATCACAGGTATCCAGTTCTAAATTGTATCAATCAGGATACAACTCCGAGTGTCCTTTACCGTAGGACCGGCTATCGATAGAAGTGTTCTTCCCTGCAGGGGTGCACCAACTTACCCAACACGCTCGATTAACTTCGGCCGGACACACTTTCCTGGGTCATGCCCGGCCTCGGCCAAACGACACATCGCAACCCTACCTACAGCTCAGCAGAGAGGTCCCCGTCGGTCTATATCCTAAGCGCTCAGGGGTCATGGGCCATCGCCCTGTGCACTCCGGGTCGTTGCGAGCAGAGCGAATCACGGTACCACCCCTCAGGATGGCGCCGGCCCAGCCCGGCCGCAGTGCTGAACTGGACGTCTGACAGAGCTTTCGGCTGATGCATACGATGCAGAACGCCCATACTATGCCCACGTGATGGTTAGTGCTATCAGACCAGAGGCCTGCTCGTATCAAATATCCAAATCGCTAGGACTAGGGGCTTGCGGTAACGAGCAGAGACTCACGAAAGATGTGACCCCGTCGCCCCGTCTCGAGGACTTGCGGCAAGGGTTAAGAATGCCCGGCCGCACCTCGTATTCACCACTCGGGCACCACACTGGCAACCCGCCTTCACATCACACGCGGGTACCCCTCAGGGTCGACCCGCCTTTCCAAGTAACATTGTAAAGTCCAAGTATCCGTGTGTCCATAACATCAGGGAATCCGAGGTATCACCCTCATTGAATTCCCACTCGATGTATCCGTCAAGGTGAACTAGGAGGAATCACCCTCACTGGGTCCACACTTGAGGTGTTGTACGACAGCGTCGTTATCGGAAGCGGTGAAGGAGGAATCACCCTCGATGACCACGACCGAATAGCTTCTCTACAGAGTTAACATCAGAAGTGCTACAAGAGGTTTCACCCTCGGCACTTGATAGTAACGCTGCAGTGTCGTTACAACTAGGGGGGGTGATGTGCGGTGTCGGGGTCTGGTCTTCAATCCCATTGATCGGGTCTTCTGACGATCCAGCGTGGCAGTCGGGATAAGTGGGGTCACTGATAGGTCTCTACCCAGCCTAGACTAAACAGTTTAGGATATGTAGGTAATTATCAACAGTAGGTTACAATGAACAGGCTATGCATCAGAATAGGTAAAGCAGTAGTAGCAGCAATTCTAATGCAAGCATGGGAAATAGAATGGGCGATATCGGGATGATCAAAAGGGGGGGGGGCTTGCCTGGTTGCTCGGCGGCAAGGGCAAGGTCGTCAGTACTGGAACCAATCACCGGAGCTGCGTCGGCACCGGGCTCTATCGAGAGAGAAGAGGGGGAGGAAACAGTATAAATATTAAGCAAGCAAGTGCTACACAAAGTATGACATGACAATACGCAGTGCCGGGTGTGTCCTAACGTACGGTTGCACGTCACTGAGGAAGGAGGGATCCATCCGGGAATGTTTTCCCGGTTCCGGACATTTGTTAGACAGATGACCGGAGGGGAACGGTTGCATGTTTTGATAGTTAGAGACATGTGGCGGACGAACGGATCGCGTATTCGGATTCGTCTCGTCGTTCTGAACAACTTTCATGTAGAAAGTATTTTCATCGGAGTTACGGTTTATTTTATATGATTTTCTAAAGATTTTATTAATTTCTGGAATTTATTTTTATTATTTAATTTCGAATTATCCAGAATAGTAACTGATGACATCAGCATGACATCATGCTGATGTCAGCAGTCATTAGGGTTAAGTTAATTAATTACTGCTTAATTAAACTAACTAATTAATTAGACTAATTAATTAAATTAATTAATTTTAATTAATTTTATTTTTATTTATATTTCTCTTCTTTTTTTTATTAAAACGTTCTGGGGGGCCCACTGGACAGTGGCACAGCCGGACTCGTCCGCGCTGTGCCCGTCCAGAGCCGGACACGTCCGCGCGGTGGGGGTCAACGCGCGCGCGCGCACGGGCGAGCGGGCGGCGGCGCAGCAGAACCGCGCGGCCGGCGAGCGAGCCGGGCGTGGCGCGGGCGAGGTCAGCGCGCGGCTGCGGGGAGCCGGAGGCGAGCGGGGCGGCGCGGTGGCCGGAGCGCAGCGGGCGAGGCGGGGTGTGGCGCCCCCTGCTCGATCGTACACTAATCATGCACGCAAACGTGTACGATCAAGTTCAGGGACTCACGGGAAGATATCACAACACAACTCTAAAACATAAATAAGTCATACAAGCATCATAATACAAGCCAGGGGCCACGAGGGCTCGAATACAAATGCTCGATCATAGACGAGTCAGCGGAAGCAACAATATCTGAGTACAGACATAGGTTAGACAAGGTGCCATAAGATGGCTAGCACAAACAGGGATACAACAGATCGAACAGGCGCAGGGCCTCCTGCCTGGGATCCTCCTAACTACTCCTGGTCGTCGGCGTCCTGGACGTAGTAGTAGGCTCCGTCCTGGTGGTAGTAGTCGTCGAAGGTGGCGTCTGGCTCCTGGGCTCCAACATCTGGTTGCGACAACCAGCAAGAAGGGAAGGGGGAAAGGAGGGGGAAAGCAACCGTGAGTACTCATCCGAAGTACTCGCAAGCAAGGATCTATACTACATATGCATGGTATATGTGTAAAGAGGCAATATCGGTGGACTGAACTGCAGAATGCCAGAATAAGAGGGGGATAGCTAGTCCTGTCGAAGACTACGCTTCTGGCAGCCTTCATCTTGAAGCAATAGAAGAGATTAGTTGGAAGTTAACCAAACAACAACGTAAAGCATAATCCTACCCGTCGATCCTCTCGTCGCCACCATGCGAGAGAGCGACCACCGGGTTATATCTGTCACTTGTAAGGGTGTGTTTTATTAAGTATCCATTTCTAGTTGTCATGAGGTCGGAATACAACTCCGGGTCGTCCTTTTACCGAGGGACACGGCTATTCGAATAGATAAACTTCCCTGCAGGGGTGCACCACATATTCCCCAACACGCTCGATCCCCTTTGGCCGGACACACTTTCCTGGGTCATGCCCGGCCTCGGAAGATCCACACGTCGCAGCCCCACCTAGGCTCAACAGAGAGGTCAGCACGCCGGACTAATCCTAGGCACTCTGGGGTCTGGGCCCATCGCCCAGTGCGCTCCTGCACATTGCGTACGAGGCCGCGAGCAGACCTAGCAACCCACACGATCACGGCGGTTACGTTAGCGCGGTCCAACACGGCGCGCGCCGCTCAGTCGCTGACGTCAAGAAGGCTTCAGCTGATACCACGACGCCGGGATACCCATAACTACTCCCGCGTAGTTGGTTAGTGCGTATAGGCCAGTGGCCAGACTCAGATCAAATATCCAATCTCGTTAAGCGTGTTATTATGAAGTAAACGCGAACGCCGACCAGGGCCTGGCCCACCTGTCTCCTAGGTGGTCTCAACCTGCCCTGTCGCTCCGCCACAAAGATCCACACAAAGGGCCGTTGGGACAAAGGTCCTTTCAGCCCCCAATCCGTGAATCACTCGCGGGTACTCTTCGAGCCGACCCGACTTTAGTCACCATCTGTATAGTATGCATATATGTATAGTATACACCCGTGATCACCTCCCGAGTGATCACGGCCCGATAGTATAGCAAGGCAGACTGACAAGAATGCAGGGCCAATGATGATAAACTAGCATCCTACACTAGGCATTTAGGATTGCAGGTAAGGTATCAACAAATGTAGCAACAGTGACAGGCTATGCAGCAGAATAGGATTAACCGAAAGCAGTATCATGCTACACTACTCTAATGCAAGCAGTATAGAGGAGAATAGGCGATATCTGGTGATCAAGGGGGGGGCTTGCCTGGTTGCTCTGGCAAGTAGGGGTCGTCAACAACGTAGTCGGTCGAGGCACCAGCAGCTGCGTCGGTCTCGTAGTCTACCGAAGAGAAGAGGGGGAAGAAACAGTAAACACACGGCAATAATGCAACAGGGATGCATGACATGTCTAAATGATATGCCGGGGTGATATACAGCCTAACTAAGCGATTTAGTTAATTTAGGAATTTATTCGGATTTATTTAATTAAAGTTGGACACTATTCATTTATCGAAATCGGTCTAATTGTTCAACGTTCTCATAGCTGCGGGCGTCTGACGGAGATACCGAGGGCGTATCCGGGTTCGTATCGTCGTTCTGAGCAAGTTTCATGTATAAAATATTTTCATCGGAGTTACGGTTTAAAAGATATGATTTTCTAAAGTTTTTATTAATTTCTGAAATTTTAATTAATTATTTAATTCAACATTATCCGAAACAGTGCTGCGATGATGTCAGCATGACATCATGCTGATGTCAGCAGGCGCCCTGACAGGGTGGGTCCCACCTGTCATAGACTGTTAAATTAATTAGGGTTAACTAATTATATTACTGTTTAATTAACACTAATTAGTTAGTTAAATTAACCTAATCAGGATTAATTAACTAATTAATTAATTATTTTTATTATTTTTATTTTTATTTTTATTTCCTTTTTATTAAAACGTTCTGGGGCTGGGCCCCACATGTCAATGGGCCAGGGGGACTTAACGGGCGCTGGGTACGGGTAACGGGCGGGCGAACCCGCTCGAACGGGCACGGGCGATGGGGCGCGCCAGGGCGCCATCGCCGGTCGCGGGAGATGGCCGCGAGGGTGCGCGGCCGGCGGCCACGGCGCGGCTGGAGCCGCGGGGGGGGGAGGACCGGTGGCCGGAGGCGGCGTAGAGGGGCGAGGTGGGACTGGCGGCAGAGGTAGGCGAGGGTGAGGCGCAGGCAGCGCGCGGGGTAGTGAGTAGGGGCCGGCGAGGCAGAGAGGCCTCAGCGGGGCGAGGCGCTGGGCGCGGTGACCGCTGGGCGACGGGCACGGCCGGACGGCGCGGCGCATGGCCAGGGCACGGCCCGACCGCGGTGAGCGCGGGGCCGGAGCGCGCGAGGCGTGGTCACGGCCGGAGCGGAGCAACGGTGGGCGCGGCGGGAGCGCGGCAGGCGAGCGAGAGAGGAGGACCGGGGGCCTCACCGAGGGAGCGTAGGGACGGGGCAGTGGAGCGCGAGGAGGAAGACGGGGACGACGGCGGAGAGGAGAAGCAGGCCGGCGGGGGAGCGCTCCGGCGACGGCGTCCAACGGCAATGGCAACGGGGCGGCGTCGGGCGGCAGGGTCGGGGCGTCGCGGCGACCTCCACCTCTCGATCCCGATCCAATCGGGGGAGAGGGGGGGATATATCGGGAGAGGGGGGAAGTGGGGGGTGGCTGGTTAGGGTTTCCCCCCCCATGGGGATAAGGCAGGGGATGGGGCTGGGCCGGCCAGTTGGGCCAGGTGGGTCGGCCAGCTGGGCCGCCTGGCCCAGTTGGCCAGGGGGGCCTTTTCTTTTCTTTTGTTTTTCTGTTTCTTTTCCCTTTTCTTTATTCTCTTTTCTCTACTGTTAAATGTTTAGGCCCCAAATGGTTTTTGTAAAAAGTGTGACCTATTTCATAAATACCAGTGCATTATTCCTTAACACCTAAAATTAGTTTGGACAAAACATAATTCCATATTTATTTCAGATTTAATAAATGGTTATTAAATATTATCTTTATCCACTGTTTGAGGTTGTTCGAGTCACTTATCCAATTCCAATGATGTTGGTTTCAATTTTAGAATAGCCTCTGGAATATTTGTTATTTATCTGACATTTTAGTTTCTATGTTGGACAACTTTTATATTCCACTTTCATTTAAATTTGAATTTGGCTTAGGAGTTGAAATGCAATATGATGCTAATGATGATTATGCACTATTAATCATGATGACATGGCCTCATCAAAAGGGTGATCACTGTAGCTTAATACAGGGGGTGTTACACCCTCTGCGATGTACGTTTCGCCGAAAGCTTATCAGACGTCACGATTCACCGTGCGGGCTGATCGTCGGGATTGGGCTGGATACTTCACTGGCGAGTTCAGTGTCGCGCCTGCACCCCGGCCAGCCACGCAACGCGCAGGGTGCCCAGGGCGATGGCCCGAGACCCCTGGGTGCATAGGTTAGTCCGGCGTGCTGACCTCTCTGCTGAGCCTAGGTAGAGCGCTGCTTCGTGTTGATCTTCCGAGGACGGGCATTACCCAGCAAGTATGTCCGGCCAGAGTTGATCGAGCGTGTTGGGTAACAGTAGTGCACCCCTGCAGGGATGAATCTTCTATCGATAGCCGGTCCTACGGTAAAGGACGCTCAGTTTGTGTATCCCGATCTACTACTTAAACTGGATACTTATTACATAATTGAAGCTTCGGGATTACTTTCTCGCTGGGAGTCGAGGAAGGATCTTTGAGCTGTACTTCAACATGTTTGCTAAATAAAATGCTATTCTACTCTCTTCTACTGCTGCAAGATGATGGCTTTGAGAAGATGTTTGAAGATGCTAGTCTTCGATAGGACTAGGCCTTTCTCTCTATTCTGGCATTTCTGCAGCCCAGTCCACATATACAGCCTTTTCTCCATTGATAATGTTGCATATGTAGTATAGATCCTTGCTTGCTGAGTACTTCGGATGAGTACTCACGGTTGCTTTATTTTCTCTTTTCCCCCATATACCCCACCTTGATGATACACCAGACGATGGAGTCCAGGAGCCAGACGCCACCACCGGAGCCTACTACCAGGCGGGTCCAGAGGGCACGTACTACTGGATCGAGCCAGCTGACCAGGAGTAGGATTGGAGGCTCCCAGGCAGGAGGCCAACGCCTTTCGATCTAGTGTCGCTGTTTGTGCTGGCCTTCTTAAGGCAGAACTTGTCTAACTATGTCTGTACTCAGATATTATTTGTATGACTGACTTATATATTCGGATCTTCGGATCCCTGGTCTGTAATATTGTGGACCTCCGTTTATTTGTGTTTAGAGTTGTGTTGTGATATCTTCCCGTGAGTCCCTGGGCTTGATCGTACACGTTTGCGTGTATGACTAGTGTACGATTGAACCGGGGGCGTCACAAGTTGGTATCAGAGCCGACTGCCTGTAGGAAGCCCCCCCTCCAAATTCCTTGGCCGAAGTTGAGTCTAGAAACCGAGAAACTAAATTACTAACTTGGCTGTGTGGCTTACGGGCCCACGTCGCCAACTGGGTGGTATTAGGATCTTTTATTCCTCGTCTATACTCTGGGACTCTAATATCTCTTCTATTCGGGTTAAATAAATTTTACTAACGCCGACACTTAGGATCTCGTAAATCCCGTCTACCCGGAGAGCTGGATATCTGTGCGATTTCCCTGTCATTGATCTGATTAGTCTGATAATCATTTTCCTTTCCATTGTTTTGTTTAACCTTTCTCTCCGAGTTGTGTTAAACTTCTCATTGTCATTTGACAAATCTGAATTTCCTCTGTTTCAGATGGACCGTTTGTTTCCACCGCGTCCTACGACACAGCTTGTGCTTCGCACTTGGGCTCGTAATACCCCTGGGTTTCCAGCTGTCCTGATCGCTCTCATGACCAGACTTGGCTACCGTTGGTACCCTGAGTACTTGGTTTATGAGGTTTACCACGAGTTCAACCAGGAACAGTACTATGCTGAAGTTCGGATTTATGATCAGCAGAACAACTCAGACACCGAGCTACACCTTTTTCACGGATTAGGCGTGACGATTGAGATGGCAGTCCATGATGCCGCCTACTCTGCTGTCGTACGTCTACGAGGGGAGCACAATGCTATCTTGGATGACTCTGAGTTCCGATACATTCCGTATGCCCCTGCTGGAGATGCTACCGGATACTACACAGCTATCTGTGCCCCGTACGAGCCTCGTCGCTACGACCCGCGCGTTCTGATTCAGTGCACTCAGGCTCTGGATCGCACTGTTCGGGCTCTTGCCGTCGAGTTGGTTGCCACTCGAGCACGTCTCTACGATGCTATGACGCAGTTGCTGCCCGCTGTTCGTGCAGGGATACATCCGGAGCACATCCTTTATCCGCACAGGACTCAGATGTATGCTGGTATTGACTGGCCTATTGTTGGGGGTCACACACCGACACGTGGACC
The DNA here is from genome assembly GCA_011799875.1 of Thinopyrum elongatum. Classification (NCBI taxonomy): domain Eukaryota; kingdom Viridiplantae; phylum Streptophyta; class Magnoliopsida; order Poales; family Poaceae; genus Thinopyrum; species Thinopyrum elongatum. The sequence continues at coordinate 248,980 of JAAAXO010000635.1, read as the reverse complement.
TCTTCTTACAGCTCGAGATCGGGTTCTGCATCAGAGTGCACATGGAGCACAGGATCTTTCCGCGACGAACATTCGTCGTCCGCACTCGCAGCTACCCCGATACAGTGGTTCTCTCCGACGTTGATGTAGCCTTTGCTATCTCTCGTTGTGTACTTCCTTACCGCGTGCCTGCGCGCCACCTAGTATGTCTAGCTTTTGATTTGCGCCGTTATGCTATCCGCTTGTACCCGACGTTGTGTATGGATCTGTATGTCTTAATCGACTACTTTTATGTATTTGATGCACTGCTTAAACTATTGTCGAGTTACATCATGCTTGTCGCTAAGCACTCGTGCTTGCTTTTACTAAACTACCCCCCCTGTTGTAAATTAGCAGGATGGTTAGGCCCGCTGGTCGTGGTCGTGGACGTGGTGCCAACGATCCACCACCGCCGAACTATATGGCTGGAATGATGCAGCAATTTGAACTGCAACGTCAGTTCATGCAAGGGATCATGGATCAGTTTCCTCGTCCCAATATGAACCAGTATCCGGGCCCAGGGACCTTGCAGGACTTTATGCGCCTCAACCCAACCGTCTACCGCGGCTCAACTCAGCCCCTGGATGCGGATGACTGGCTTCGCGACATCACCTATGAGTTGGAATCTGGTGGCGTTGCCCCTGCAAACTATGTCACCTTCGCCTCCTTCTTTCTCAAGGGCCCCGCTGCTCAATGGTGGGACAGCCACAGGCGCACTCAACCAGCTGGCACAGTCATCACTTGGCCGGATTTCCAAGCTGCCTTTCGTGCCCGTTTCATTCCCCAGGGAATCATGGACCGGAAGAAGCAAGAGTTCCGCAACCTCACCCAGGGCAACAAGACAGTGGAAGCTTATCAGCGGGAGTTTCTGGAATTATCCCGCTATGCTGAAGAAGACATTCCCACTGATGCTCGCCGTCAGGAAAGGTTTCGCGAAGGACTTCAAGCTGACATCAAGCTAGCGCTCCTTGTGCATGAATTTGATAATTTCTCCTTCTTGGTGAACAAGGCTATCCAGGTCGAGACTGGTCTGCAGGCACACCAGGGATCTCTTAGGCGCAACCGTGACACTGGTTCATCTTCGAGCCAGCCTGCACAGAAGCGTCGGATCTGGATTCCAAACAGCGTGTACCGTCCAGCTGCACCTGCTCCAAGACGGTCCTATACTGCACCACGCCTGCCTCCACCACCTAGGCAGCCAGGACTTCCAGCTCCACCACCCCGAGCTCCTGCTCCTAATCCCAATGATAGTCTGTGCTACAAGTGTGGGCAGCCAGGTCATTTTTCCAGGAACTGCATTCAGAACCAGAACCAACTGGCACTTCCTGCAACTGGCCGTAGGAACAATCAGCCTCGCAACAACAATGCCAAGACTTATGGGCGTATTCAGGCCAACCACACCGATTTCAATGAAGCTCAGGACCAGCCTGCCACCGTGATGGGTACTCTCCTTGTTAATTCAGTACCAGCTTCTGTTTTATTTTATTCGGGAGCATCGCATTCATTCATGTCCGAAGAATTTGCATACAAACACGACATTAAATGTGAGGTCATGAACACTGCAATAGTAATACACACCCCCGCGGGTCAATGTCAAACCTCCATGGGTAGCAACGACGTCACCGTTGAAATTGAAGGGCTGGAGTTTCACGCCTCCCCTTTCATACTAAAGTCTTGTAGTATCGACCTCATTCTCGGAATGGATTGGTTGAAAGCGCATACTGCTTCTATAGTTTGCGCCACGAAGATCGTCCATCTTCTACACCCTTCTGATGAAATAATAAGCTACCAGGCTCAAATCATCCAAAATGCCGAGGCGAGACTTTATGCCTTGAATGCGTTAAACGCATCACCACTTGAAGGCATCGAGAACATTCCAGTTGTTCGCGAATTCCAAGGTGTTTTCCCAGAAGAACTCCCAGGGATACCCCCTGCTCGAGCTGTCGAATTTGTCATCGACTTGAAACCAGGCACCACTCCTATCGCCAAGCGACCCTACAAGATGCCGCCGCATGAACTCCTTGAACTTAAGGAGGAAATCGACGCTTCACCTCGTAAGGGTTTCATTCGCCCAAGTTCCTCTGCTTGGGGAGCACCTTCTCTCTTTGTCAGGAAGAAGGATGGATCAAACCGATTGGTCCAAGATTACCGTCCTATTAACCAAGCAACCATCCAGAACAAATATCCCCTTCCTCGGATAAACGATCTGTATGATCAACTGGCAGGTTCATCAGTGTTCTCTAAACTCGACTTAAGGTTGGGTTACCACCAGATCCGCGTTCGTGAAGAGGATATCCCAAAGACCGCCTTCGTTACTCGATATGGCTCATACGAGTACACTGTCATGTCATTCGGCTTAACCAATGCTCCCGCCACATTCTCCTGCCTGATGAATTTTATATTCATGGAATACCTTGACAAGTTCGTCGTGGTTTACTTGGATGATATCCTAGTATACTCCAAGAACAAAGAGGAACATGCTGAACATCTTCGACTTGTTCTGGAGAAACTTCGAGAGCATCAACTATATGCTAAGTTTTCCAAGTGTGAATTCTGGCTTCCCGAAGTAACATACCTTGGGCATGTCATCTCCAAGGATGGTATTGCCGTCAACCCCGAGCGAGTTCAGGCTATTCTTGATTGGGCTCCTCCAAAGAACGTCAAGCAAGTTCGAAGTTTTCTCGGACTCGCCAGCTATTGCCGTCGATTTGTCGAGAACTTCTCCAAGATCGCCAAGCCCCTGACTAACCTGCTTCATAAAGGCGTCAAGTTCGATTGGACGGAAAAGTGTCAGGAAAGTTTCCAGACGCTCAAAGACAAGCTGACTTCTGCCCCAGTGCTTGCCCCTCCTGATTCCCAGAGGGATTTTGTCATCTATTGTGATGCATCCCGTCAAGGATTAGGCGGTGTCCTAATGCAAGACCGCAGAGTAATTGCTTATGCTTCGCGTCAATTGCGTCCGCACGAAGAGAATTACCCAGTACATGACCTCGAGCTTGCTGCCGTCATCCATGCATGTAACACCCCCTATATTAAGCTACAGAGATCACCCTTTTGATGAGGCCATGTCATCATGATTAATAGTGCATAATCATCATTAGCATCATGTTGCATTTCAACTCCTAAGTCAAATTCAAATTTAAATGAAAGTGGGATATAAAAGTTGTCCAACATAGAAACTAAAATGTCAGATAAATAACAAATATTCCAGAGGCTATTCTAAAATTGAAACCAACATCATTGGAATTGGATAAGTGACTCGAACAACCTCAAACAGTGGATAAAGATAATATTTAATAACCATTTATTAAATCTGAAATAAATATGGAATTATGTTTTGTCCAAACTAATTTTAGGTGTTAAGGAATAATGCACTGGTATTTATGAAATAGGTCACACTTTTTACAAAAACCATTTGGGGCCTAAACATTTAACAGTAGAGAAAAGAGAATAAAGAAAAGGGAAAAGAAACAGAAAAACAAAAGAAAAGAAAAGGCCCCCCTGGCCAACTGGGCCAGGCGGCCCAGCTGGCCGACCCACCTGGCCCAACTGGCCGGCCCAGCCCCATCCCCTGCCTTATCCCCATGGGGGGGGAAACCCTAACCAGCCACCCCCCACTTCCCCCCTCTCCCGATATATCCCCCCCTCTCCCCCGATTGGATCGGGATCGAGAGGTGGAGGTCGCCGCGACGCCCCGACCCTGCCGCCCGACGCCGCCCCGTTGCCATTGCCGTTGGACGCCGTCGCCGGAGCGCTCCCCCGCCGGCCTGCTTCTCCTCTCCGCCGTCGTCCCCGTCTTCCTCCTCGCGCTCCACTGCCCCGTCCCTACGCTCCCTCGGTGAGGCCCCCGGTCCTCCTCTCTCGCTCGCCTGCCGCGCTCCCGCCGCGCCCACCGTTGCTCCGCTCCGGCCGTGACCACGCCTCGCGCGCTCCGGCCCCGCGCTCACCGCGGTCGGGCCGTGCCCTGGCCATGCGCCGCGCCGTCCGGCCGTGCCCGTCGCCCAGCGGTCACCGCGCCCAGCGCCTCGCCCCGCTGAGGCCTCTCTGCCTCGCCGGCCCCTACTCACTACCCCGCGCGCTGCCTGCGCCTCACCCTCGCCTACCTCTGCCGCCAGTCCCACCTCGCCCCTCTACGCCGCCTCCGGCCACCGGTCCTCCCCCCCCCCGCGGCTCCAGCCGCGCCGTGGCCGCCGGCCGCGCACCCTCGCGGCCATCTCCCGCGACCGGCGATGGCGCCCTGGCGCGCCCCATCGCCCGTGCCCGTTCGAGCGGGTTCGCCCGCCCGTTACCCGTACCCAGCGCCCGTTAAGTCCCCCTGGCCCATTGACATGTGGGGCCCAGCCCCAGAACGTTTTAATAAAAAGGAAATAAAAATAAAAATAAAAATAATAAAAATAATTAATTAATTAGTTAATTAATCCTGATTAGGTTAATTTAATTAACTAATTAGTGTTAATTAAACAGTAATATAATTAGTTAACCCTAATTAATTTAACAGTCTATGACAGGTGGGACCCACCCTGTCAGGGCGCCTGCTGACATCAGCATGATGTCATGCTGACATCATCGCAGCACTGTTTCGGATAATGTTGAATTAAATAATTAATTAAAATTTCAGAAATTAATAAAAACTTTAGAAAATCATATCTTTTAAACCGTAACTCCGATGAAAATATTTTATACATGAAACTTGCTCAGAACGACGATACGAACCCGGATACGCCCTCGGTATCTCCGTCAGACGCCCGCAGCTATGAGAACGTTGAACAATTAGACCGTTTTCGATAAATGAATAGTGTCCAACCCTAATTAAATAAATCCGAATAAATTCCTAAATTAACTAAATCGCTTAGTTAGGCTGTATATCACCCCGGCATATCATTTAGACATGTCATGCATCCCTGTTGCATTATTGCCGTGTGTTTACTGTTTCTTCCCCCTCTTCTCTTCGGTAGACTACGAGACCGACGCAGCTGCTGGTGCCCCGACCGACTACGTTGTTGACGACCCCTACTTGCCAGAGCAACCAGGCAAGCCCCCCCCTTGATCACCAGATATCGCCTATTCTTCTCTATACTGCTTGCATTAGAGTAGTGTAGCCTGTTACTGCTTTCGGTTAATCCCATTCTGCTGCATAGCCTGTCATTGTTGCTACTGTTGTTGATACCTTACCTGCAATCCTAAATGCCTAGTGTAGGATGCTAGTTTGTCATCAGTGGCCCTACATTCTCGTCTGTCTGCTATGCTACATTATTGGGCCGTGCTCGCCACGGGTGGCGATTGCGGATATGAATACTACTTATTACATGTGACATCAGATGGATACTAAAGTCGGGTCAGCTCGAGGAGCACCCGCAGGTGATTCACGAATGGGGGCTGAAAGGATTGGCCTCCTCGACGGCCCCCTAAGTGACTCTTTGTTGTGGAGCGGCAGGGCAGGTTGTGACCACCTAGGAGAGAGGTGGGCCTGGCCCTGGTCGTCGTCCGCGGTGATCTCATAATAACACGTTTAAAGAGATTGGATATTTGATCTGAGTCTGGCCACTGGCCTATACGCACTAACCAACTACGCGGGAGTAGTTATGGGTATCCCGGCGTCGTGGTATCAGCTGAAGCCTTCTTGACGTCAGCAACTGAGCGGCGCGCGCCGTGTTGGACCGCGATAACGTAACCGCCGTGATCGTGTGGGTTGCTAGGTCTGCTCGCGGCCGCGTACGCAACGTGCAGGAGCGCACTGGGCGATGGGCCCAGACCCCAGAGTGCCTAGGATTAGTCCGGCGTGCTGACCTCTCTGTTGAGCCTAGGTGGGGCTGCGACGTGTGGATCTTCCGAGGCCGGGCATGACCCAGGAAAGTGTGTCCGGCCAAAGGGGATCGAGCGTGTTGGGGAATATGTGGTGCACCCCTACAGGGAAGTTTATCTATTCGAATAGCCGTGTCCCTCGGTAAAAGGACGACCCGGAGTTGTATTCCGACCTCATGACAACTAGAAATGGATACTTAATAAAACACACCCTTACAAGTGACAGATATAACCCGGTGGTCGCTCTCTCGCATGGTGGCGACGAGAGGATCGACGGGTAGGATTATGCTATACGTTGTTGCTTGGTTAACTTCCAACTAATCTCTTCTATTGCTTCAAGATGAAGGCTGCCAGAAGCGTAGTCTTCGACAGGACTAGCTATCCCCCTCTTATTCTGGCATTCTGCAGTTCAGTCCACCGATATTGCCTCTTTACACATATACCATGCATATGTAGTATAGATCCTTGCTTGCGAGTACTTTGGATGAGTACTCACGGTTGCTTTCCCCCTCCTTTCCCTTTTTCCCTTCTTGCTGGTTGTCGCAACCAGATGTTGGAGCCCAGGAGCCAGACGCCACCTACGACGACTACTACCACCAGGGCGGAGCCTACTACTACGTCCAGGACGCCGACGACCAGGAGTAGTTAGGAGGATCCCAGGCAGGGGGCCCTGCGCCTGTTCGATCTGTTGTATCCCTGTTTGTGCTAGCCATCTTATGGCACCTTGTTTAACCTATGTCTGTACTCAGATATTGTTGCTTCCGCTGACTCGTCTATGATCGAGCATTTGTATTCGAGCCCTCGTGGCCCCTGGCTTGTATTATGATGCTTGTATGACTTATTTATGTTTTAGAGTTGTGTTGTGATATCTTCCCGTGAGTCCCTGATCTTGATCGTACACGTTTGCGTGCATGATTAGGGTACGATTGAGCCGGGGGCGCCACAACAATTTTTTAAAATCACAAAATTCCAAAGGGAAAATAGAGTTTTTGGACGTTTTAGACGTTTTAGGGTTTAGAGCTTGGGTTTAGATTTCCAAGTTTAGGTTTAGGTTTTAGGGTTTGAACCTTTAGTGTTTACTGTTTAGAATAGAGTTTCACAGGTTTTAAGTCCCGGGTTTAGGGTTTTCAGAGTTCATTTGTAGTGCATTTCAATTTCAGGCTAATTTAGCTCAAATAATTTTTAAATGCATGAAAAAATAGCAAATGAAGTAAAAAAGTGTTGAAATTTAAGGATGTGGCTTTGAATGGTTCATATTGAACACACACAAATTCTATAGTTGAAATAAAATTAAAAAATGAAATGTCTTTGTAACAGCTAAGTTTTCGTCCGAAACCCTGTTACTTATAAAGAGATGGTCCATTTTGTACACGAAGTGCATCCAATTTTTGCCATAACCGTCTCAACTTTTTAGCACAAGCTAGTTGGGTGAAATGATGATACCATGCCAAGTTTCAGGGTTTTCAGAGTTCATTTGTAGTGCTTTTCAATTTCAGGCTAATTTAGCTCAAAGAATCATTAAATGCATAAAAAATATCAAATGAAGTCAGAAAGTGTTGAAATTTAAGGATGTTGCTTTGAATGGTTCATATTGAAAACACAAAAATTCTTCAGTTAATATAAGTTTAAAAAATGAAATGTGGTAAACTCTGGTCAACAGTGGTCAAACACTGGTCAAACTACTTATTTAATAAATATTAGTGTTACTAAATAATTATTGTTTTTTAGAATAATAATTTAAAACTCAAACGGTGAAGCGTGTGACATCATGGTCACATTTTTCTGATAATAATGGATATATTATTGGTTGAATTTTGATTTACAGTTTTAAAGATATTAAATGAATAAATGGCATAATAATAATAATGTTACTTATTTTATTTTCATTGAAATTCAATATTATTATTACTTATTTTATTTTGAACTTTTTGTATTATTTTGGATTTTTTGATTTTTTTTTTGTTTTTTGAGAATTTTCATTTTTCCTCGTTGCACGCTGTGGCAGGGCCACTGACCACTGGCCAAGTGCCCGGCCAATGACATGTGGGGGTCCGGGGCCCACCGAACGTTTAAAAAAAGTATAATAATAATATTAAAATAATTAATTAGTAATTAATCCTTGATTAGGTTATCTAATAACTAATTTGTGTTAATTAACATAATTTAGTATTTAACTTACATACCTGCTGACATCCATGATGTCATGCGTGATGTCATCATCAGCACTGTTTCGGATAATGTTGAATAAAATAATTATAATTTTTAGAAATTAATAAAACTTTAGAAAATCATATAAATAAACCCGGAACTCGATGAAAAATTTTATAATGAAACTTGCTCAAAAAGACGATATGAACCCGAATACTCCTCCGTATTCCCGTCAGACGCTCGCAGCTATAAGAACATGAACTTTTAGACCGATTTCAATAAATGAATAGTGCCCAACTTAATTAAATAGATCCAAATAAATCCTACAATTAACTAATCATTTAGTTAGGCAGTAGATACACCCCCGGCATATCATTTAGGCATGTCATACATATTGTTTTTTGCATTATCCCGTGAATTTATGTTTCTCCCCCTCCCCCTCCTTCCTCCCTCTCGTAGACGCTGAGAGACCGACTTCTGCACCAGGATACGACTACTCTACTATACCGGACAGCCCGTTGACGGACCTTCCCCCTTGCCAGAGCAACCAGGCAAGCCCCCCCTTGAGCATTCCGATATCGCCCATTCTATCTCCTGCTTTCATTGAGATGTTGCTACTGTTAATGTTGTCCTATTCTGTTATAATGCCTGCTGTTGTAACCTGTTCATTGCTACCTTACCTGCCTATGATAAACTGATTATTATAGTTGGTAGTGAACCATCAGTGACCCCAACCACCTTACCCTTTTTCCCCTCTTGATACGACCTCGATCAACGTGATCGTGACCAGAGACCGCACCCCCACTTCACACCCCTTAGTTGTACGACTCTCTCGTATAACTATCGAGTGCCGGGTGATACCTCGTAACGCACTCCCGATGAATACTCTGGCAGTGTAGCTGTTCGGTCGTGGTCATCGAGGGTGATTCCTCGCTTCTCTCCACTTCCGATCGACTCTGTCCGTGCAACCCTCAGTGTGAACCGCGAGGGGATACCTCATACGTTCACCCTGATTATTTGACCCCACACGGCTACTTGACCTTTGTACACACTACAGTCGTGTCCACCCTGTTGGGTACCCGCTGGGGATCTATGATTTCGGGTGTGCCGGAAGGCACTCGAGTGTGACATTGTGGCGGAGCATCAGAGACCTCTGATGGTCTCCGCGTGATACTAATTGAGCCTATTGGATTTGTGTGTGTGATCTGAGGGGTCGACGTGCCCTTACGCACTACCACCTACACGGGATAATGGTTATGGACCCTCTGCAAAGACGTTTTCTCTTTCTCGAAAGCTCGTTGTGACGTCACGATTCACCGTGTGGGCTGATTGTCGGGATTGGGCTGTATACTTCACTGACGAGTTCATTGTCGCGCCTGCAACCCCGGCCAGTCTCGCACAGCGCAGGGTGCGCCAGGGCGATGGCCCGAGACCTCTGGGTGCATAGGTTAGTCCGGCGTGCTGACCTCTCTGCCGAGCCTAGGTAGGGCGTGCTTTGTGTTGATCTTCGCGGACGGTCATTCCCATCAATGTGTCCGGCCAGAGTTTGATCGAGCGTGTTGGGTACATTAGTGCACCCCTGCAGGATGAATTTCTATCGATAGCCGGATCCTACGGTAAAGGACGCTCAGTTTGTGTATCCCGATCTACTACTTAAACTGGATCCTTGTTACTTAATTGAAGATTTCGGGATCGTCTTTCCTCGCTTGGGAGTCGAGGAAGGTCTTTAAGCTGTACTACAACATGTTTGTTTAAATAAAATGTCTATTCTACTCTCTTCTACTGCTGCCAGATGATGGCCATGTGAGATGTTTGAAGATGCTAGTCTTCGATAGGACAGGTCTTCTCCCTATTCTGGCATTTCTGCAGCCCAGTCCACATACTACAAGCCTTTTCTCCATTGATAATTTTGCCATATTAGTATAGATCCTGCTTGCTAGTGTACTTACGGATGTACTCACGGTTTCTTTACTTTCTCTTTTCCCCATAATCCCACATTGATGATACAAACAGACGGATGAGTCCCAGGAGTCAGTGCCACCACCGGAGCCTACTACCAGAGGGTCCAGAGGGTACTTACTACTGGATCGAGCCAGATGACCAGAGTAGGATCAGGCTCCCAGCGCAGGAGGCCACACGCCTTTCGTCTATTGTCGCTGTTTGTGCTAAGCCTCTTAAGGCAAACTTGTCTAAACTATGTCTGTACTCAGATAATTTTGTATGACTGACTTATGTATCGGATCTTCGGATCCCTGGTTTGTAATATTGTGGACCTCCGTTTAAATTGTGTTAGAGTTGTGTTGTGATACTTCCCGTGAGTCCCTGTGCTTGATCGGACACGTTTTGCGTGTATGATTAGTGTACGATTGAGTCGGGACGCCACAAGTTGGTATCTCTGAGCCGACTGCCTGGAGGAAGCCCCCTTCCCAAATTCCTTGGCCGACGTTGAGTCTAGAAACCGAAAAAACTAAGTTTACTAACTTGGCTGTGTGGCTACGGGCCCACGTCGCCAACTGGGTGGTATTAGGACTTTTATTGCCTTGTCCTTACTCTGGGACTCTGATCTCTCTCTTCTACTCGGTTAAATATTTTATTAACGCCGACACTTAGGATCTCTTAAATCCCGTCACCTGCCCGGAAGCTGGATACTGGGCGATTTCCCTGTCATTGATCTGATTATCTATAATCATTTTCCTTTCCATGTTTTTGTTTAAAACCTTCTCTCCGAGTTGTGTTTAAACTTCTCTTTGTCATTTGACAAATCTGAATTTCCTCTGTTTTCAATGGATCGTTTGTTTCCACCGCGTCTACGACACACTCTTGTGCTTCCACTTGGTCTCGTAATGCCCTGGGTTCCAGCTGTCCTGATCGCTCTCATGAACAGACTTGGCTACCGTTGGTATCCTGAGTACTGGTTTATGAGGTTTACCACGAGTTCAATCAGGAACAGTACTTCGCTGAAGTTCGGATTTATGAGCCGCAGAACCACTCAGGACACCGAGCTACAACCTTTTTCACGGGTTAGGCGTGACATTGAGATGGCAGTCCATGATGCCGCCTACTCTGCTGTCGTACATCTCCGCCGGACAGTTCGCGATAACTTGGATGATACTGTGTTTCGGTACATTCCGTATGCACTGTTGGAGTCTACTGGATACTTACACACGCTATCTGGTGCCCCGTACAAGTCTCGACGACTATGACCCGCAGTTCTGATTCAGTGCACTCGGACTCTGGATCGCACTGCTCGGGGCTCTTGCCGTCGACTTGTTCGCCACTCGCACGCTACTACGAGGCTATGACACATTTGCTAACCAGCTTTTTCGTGCGGATACATCCAGAGTATATTCTTTACCCACGCAGGACCGAGATGGCCGCCAGGTATTGATTGGCCTGCTGTGGGAGGTCACTCCTGCCTGCACGTGGACCTCTTCTTACAGTTCGAGACGGTTTCTGCATCAGAGTGCACATGGAGCACAGGATCCTGCCGCGATGAACATTCGTCGTCCGCACTTGCAGTTACCCCGTTTCAGTGGTTTTCTTCTTTCCCGACGCTATTTAGCCTTTGCTATGTCATGTTGTGTACTTCCTTACCGCTTGCCTGCGCCCGCCAGGTAGCCTCTAGTTTTTTCAATTTGCGCCGTTAGGCTGTCCGCATGAACCCGACTCTGTGTTGGATCTGTATGTCTTAATTGACGACTGTTATGTATCTGTTACATTACTTAAAATTGTTGTCGAGTTACATCATGTTTGACACTAACACTCGCAATTGCTTTTAACTACACTACCCCTGTTGATACTTAGCAGGATGGTTAGACCAGGTGGTCGTGGTCGTGGTCGTGCCCCTGAACGCCCACCACCGCACCAACTATATGGCGCTATGATGCACAGTGTGAGCTTTAACCGCCAGTTCATGGTTGGAGAATCATGGCTTAGTTTCCTCCGCATCAGAACAACCAGAACAGAACCCAGCTTCAATAACTTTGACAGAGTTTACGCGACTCAACCCAACGCAGTTTCGCACTCTGACAAACCCCTGGATGCCTGATGACTGGCTCCGCTACATCACTCACGAGATGGAGTCAGCTAATGTCGCCCCTCTCGCCAACTATGTTAACTTCGCGGCCTTTTTCTTAAGGGCCCCGCTGCTCACGTGGGGACACACACAAGCGTACTCTACCTGTTGGAACATCATCACCTGGTATGAGTTCAGGCTGCTTTCCGTAACACGTTATATCCCTCAAGCAATTATGGAAACGCTAGAAGACCAGTTCCGTAACCTCACCACAGGGCAATAGGCCGTTAAGCTTATCAGCGGGAATTTCTAGACCTCTTCCCGTATGCGAAGAAGACATCGCCACAGATCCCTGCAGACAAGAGAAGTTCCGTAATGGACTAACACCCTGACCTCAAGCTTGCCCTAGCTGCTCAAGACATCAATGACTTTTTCAACTCTGACGAACAAGGCTATTCTTGTGAACCGCTCAGTGGAATACAAGGAACTCGCAGAAGCCGCTATCGTGATGCTGGCTCATCTTCGGGCTCAGCATTGAAGCGTCGAGTTTTTTATGCCCAATAATGCATTCCGTTCCAATACCTCTGGCGCCAAAGAACAACTATGCTTCACCCGTCTGCTCCTCCCACCAGCCTGAGGCAGCCTAAAGCTCAAGCTATTCAAAACAATGCTCCCTTGTCCTGAAATGGTCTATGCTTCAAGTGCCGCAAACCAGGACACCAGGCTAAAACTGCCGCCAGAATCAGAATCAGTTAGCCTTTCCCCGTACTGGCCGTGGCAATGGTCGTGGCAAACAACCAGACCCGCAACTATAATACCGGGTCTGCTGCACAAGGTCTTGGACACGCCTACAACATTGACATTGAAGAAGTCCAGATCACCTGCTACTGTGATGGGTACCCTTCTTGTTAACTCAGTACCTGCTTCTGTTTTATTGATTCAGGAGCATCACATTCATTCATCTCTGGAAAATTTGCATTGATGCATGGCATTCGATATGAGAAAATGCATACTCCGTTAGTCATTAAAACTCCCGGAGTCACTGTCATGCTGATGTATAAACCCTGACGTTATCCGTCTAAATTAAAGGATTGGAATTCCTGCCTCGCCCATGTCGTCTGAAGTCTCCACCTAGACCTCATACTTGGAATGGTTGGTTTAAAGCTCACATTGCTTCGATCATTGTGCCACTAAAGCCTCAACTTCACCCCACCGATGAGATGTGAATATACCGCCGCCGCATTACTCGGGACGCTAAGCTCGATATATGCTCTGAATGCTTTGAACGCCTCACCTCTGGAAGGGATCTAAACGTTCCTGTCATTCGTAGATTTCCCAGACGTCTTCCAGAAGAACTTCCTATCCAACCCCCGGCGCTATCGCGCATGCTGTCGAGTTCGTCATCCACTTGAAGCCTGGCACCGTCCCTATTGCCAAGCGACCTTATAAGAGCCTCCGCATCACCTACTCGAGCTTTAAGGAAGAAATCGACAAGTCACTTAAAGTGGTTTGATCCCCCCAGTTCCTCTGCTGTGGGGAGCACCTTCACTCTTCGTTAGGAAGAAGGTGAACTAACCGTTTGGTTCAGATTATCGGCCATTAACCAAGCACAATCCAGAATATACCACTGCCCCCGGATCAATGATCTTTATGATCAACATCGCTGGATCGTCGGTGTTCTCTAAACTCGACCTGAGGTGGGTTATCACCAGATCCGTGTCCGTTAAGAGGATTTCCCAGACTGCATTCGTCACTCGTTTGGCTCCTATGAATACAACCGTCATGTGCGTTTGGCCTAACGAATGCCCAGCAACTTTCTCCCCGTCTGATGATTATTCTATTCATGATTACCTGGACAAATTCGTCGTGGTTATTTGGATGATATCCTGAAATTCTAAGATAAAGAAGAACATGCTGAACACCTCCGTTTGGTACTAGAAAGGCTCCGAGAACACCAGTTGTATGCCAAGTATTCTAAATGTGAATTTGGCTTTCTGAAGTAACTTACCTTGGACATGTGATTTCCAGGATGGAATTGCTGTTAACCCCGAACGGTTCAGGCTATTCTTGACTGGACTCCCCCAAGAATTTTAGCAAGTCAGAAGTTTTCTCGACTTGCTAGTTATTGCCGTCGATTCGTTGAGAACTTTTCCAAGATTGCAAAACCTTGACCAATCTCTTCCAAAGGTGTTAAATTTGAGTGGACAAAAAATGTCAAGAAAGCTTTCAGACACTAAAAAGATAAATTGACATCTGCCCCAGTATTACACCCCCGGATCCCCAAAAGGATTTCGTGATATACTGCGATGCCTCCCTCAGGATTGGCTGTGTCCTAATGCAAGAACGCAAGGTGATTGCTTTATGCCTCCGACAATTGCTCCTCACGAAGAAAATTACCCAGTGCACGATCTAACTTTCTTCTGCGGTTATTTATGGCCCTGAAGCTATGGCGACATTACCTTCTCGGTACCGTTGCGAGATATATACGGAATCTCAAAGTTTGAAGTATTTATATACTCAACCGATCTGAACCTTCGTCAACAAAGATGGCTCGAGACAATTGCCATTAGATAGATAATATCTCATACACCCCTGGCAAGGCAACTAACAATGGCCGATGCTTTGAGCCGCAAGGCTATTGCAGCAACCATATGGTTCGAATCACAACCTCTTCTTATGTAGAGTTTTCGAAATTGAACCTCCATATTGTTCCACAGGGTTATCTCATACCCCCTCGTTGCGAACCAAGTTAAACACAAACATCAAAACTATGCAACGGTATGACTCTGAATTGAAAGGATCAAGCGGTACTTTGAAAAAGGAAAACCTCGGAGTTCCGCTTGATATGATGGGATCCTATTTTTCCAACACCGTCTCTTTGTACCTAAGTTCAAAGAAGAGAGAGAACATGTATGATGGAAGCTCATGACACTCCCTCTGTCAATTCATCCCTGGTAGACACAAAGATGTACCGTGACATTTGTCAGAGATACTGGTGGCCAATATGAAGTGAGACATTGCTCGTTTGTTTCTGATGGTGACTTTGCCGCCGCGTTAAAGCTCACATCAAAGGCCCGCAGGAACTCTGCAACCCCTTACAATTCCTAATGGAAATGGGCCGGTCCAAATGGATTTCTCACTTACTGGTTTTCCCAAATCCCAGAAGGTATGATGCATATTTGTCGTCATTCACCGATTCTCTAAGGTTGCCCACTTTCTGCCAGTTAAAGAGAACACACTGCAGCCAGTTAGCAGACTTGTATGTTTCCCGAATTGTGTCACTCTCCATGGTGTTCCGTTGGAGATCATTCTGATCGTGGCAGCCTCTTCACCTCCAGATTCTAGAATAGTTTCCAAGAAGTAGTGGGAACACACCCTGTCTTTTAGCACCGCTTTTCACCCTCAGTCACAGGGTCAATTGAACGAGTTAATCAAGTGCTCGAAGATATGCTCGAGCTTGCGTCATCTCCTTCGGTAAGAAATGGGAATCCTCCCGTATGCCGAATTCTCTACAACAATAGCTATCAAGCTAGTCTGAAGATGGCACCGTTTGAAGTTCTATATGGTCGTAGTGTCGAACCCCTCGAATTGGTCAAACTGGGGAACGCTCACTCGTCGAACCGGACATTATTTCAGCAAGCAGAAGATCAAGTCCACATTGTCCGTGTAACATTTTGAAACTCTCAGTCTCGTCAGCAAGCAACTATGACCGAAAGCACCAGGAAATGTCTATCAACCTGCGAGCAAGCTTACCCTCCCCGCGCACCTCTCCGTTTGAAAAGGCACTCATCGGTGTCGGAATCAAAGGCAATTTAGCTCCTCGCTACATTGGCCCGTTCCGTATTCTTGCCCGTCGGGAGAAGTGGCATATCAATTGCAGTTGCCGCCTAATCTTTCCCAAGTACATACGTCTTTCATGTATCCAACTCCGCCGCTGCTTCAAGATCCTATTCGAGCTGTGGATCACGAAGTGGCTTGAATTACGGAAAGATCTATCTTATCCAGAACATCCCATCCGTATTCTTGATGAAGCTGAACGTCGACTCGTCAAAAGTCAATCAAATTCCTCAAGGTTTCAGTGGTCAATCATGCTGAAGATGAGGCCCACTGGGAACCGAGGATCGTCTCGTGAAAGAACCCCTCTTTCTTTCAGACTTCCTCTTAATTCTCGGACGAGAATTCTTAATAGATGAGGAGAATTGTAACACCCCCGGTGATTAGCACACAGTAATCACTTTTGATAATGACATGTCACGAGATTAACACTGCTATCAATCATTGCATCATAATTTGCATTTCAACTCCTAAGTCAAATCAAATTTAATGAAAGTGAAAATATAAAAGTGTCCAACATAAAACTAAAATGTTCGATAAATAACAAATATTTGCAGAGGCCATTCTAAAATTGTAACCAATAAATAAAAAAATAATTCGTGCTCTAACATAATTAAAACAGCGAGGATTAATGCATTTTCATTATATAAAATTGTGGCAGCTCCATTGTCTCCAAACTATTTCTGTAGTGTTAGGTAATACCTAGTTATTTGTGGAGCAATGTTTTATGTTTACAAAAACCATTAGGAGGCCTGACTATTTACAAACTGAGACAAGAGATAAATCAAAAAAAGGGTAAAAGAAACAGAAAACAAAAAGAAAAGAGAAAGAGAAAAGGGACCCCCCCGGCCCAATTGGGCCAAGCCCCTGGCCCGACGGCCCACCCCACCCCCTTATCCCCTGGCAGCAAACCCAAACCCTAACCGACACCCCACTCCCCTCCCCACTCGTTCCGCCCCTCCCCCGATCCAGTTCCGGATCGGATCGAGCCCGGCGACGACCACCCTCGACGCCGCTGGACCGCGCCGCCGCCCGGAGCCCGCGCCACCGCCGCTTGCCCTTCCTCCCTCCTCCGCCGGCCTGCCCCCCCTGTGCGCATCATCATCGTCCTCCTCCCCAAGCTCCGTTGGCCCCGTCCCCCACGAACCCCGGGAGGCCCTCGGCCTCCTCTTCCCTCGCCCCGCCGCACTGCTGCACGCCCGTGCCGTGCTCACCACGCCGGCCGCCCTCTGCCCCTACCCGCGCACAACGCGCCCCGCTCGGCTGCGCCCGACCGCGTTTCGGCCTCGCCTCGCCCTCCGCTGCTCGCAACCCGCCCCGGCGCCTGCTCTGCGGCGCCGCCGCCGCCCTGCCGCTCCTCCCGCTTGCCCCTGCTGCTGTTGCCGCGCACGCATCGCCGAGCCCCGTCGCCAGGCCTCGCCCGCCGCCGCTCATGTGGCCTCGCCTCGCCCTCGTCGGGCGGCCCCACACTACGCGCCGTTCCCCTCCCGCGGCCGCTTCTGTCCGCCGTTGACGTCTGCTCCTTCCACCCGCCGCGGCCACCCCCCCCCCCTCCGTGGTCCCCGACTGGCCTCTTCCAGTTTCGTGCCCCCGCAGCGCCCCAGCCCCCTCGGCCCCGCGCGCCCCTTCATCCTGTGGCCCAGGCCACTGACTCACTGGGCCAGTGACCCGGCCCAATGACATGTGGGGTCCGGCCCCACCGAACTTAAAAAAAAAGTTAAAAAATAATAATATAAAATAATCAATTAGTTATTAATTATTAATTAATCCTGATTAGGTTAATCTATAAACTACTTAGTGTTAATTAACATAATTGTAAGTTAACTAATTACCCTTGCTGACATCAGCATGATGTCATGCTGATGTCATCATCAGCACTGTTTCGGATAATGTTTGACTTAAATAATAATTAATTTCAGAAATTAATAAAATTTAGAAAATCATATTAAATAAACCGTAACTCACGATGAAAATATTTTATACATGAAACTTGCTCAAACGACGATATGAACCCGAATACTCCTCCGTATTCCCGTCAGACGCTCGCACTATAGAACATTGAACTTTTAGACCGATTTCAGTAAATGAATAGTGCCCAACTTTAATTAAATAAATCCAAAAATTCCTAATTACTAAATCTTTTAGTTAGGCGTAGAACACCCGGCATATCATTAGGCATGTCATACATATTGTTGCATTATTCCCGTGAATTTAATTGTTTCTCTCTCCCTCCTCCTCTTCTCTCGCTCGATAGACGCTGAGACCGACGGCGCTGCACCAGGACGACTACTCTAACGCGTAGCAGCCCGTTGACGACCTTCCCTCTTGCCAGAGCAAAACAGGCAAGCCCCCCCCCTTGAGCATTCCAGATATCGCCCATTCTATTCTCCTGCTTGCATTAGATTTTGCTACTGTTATGTATGCTCCATTCTGTGCATAGCTGTGCTGTTGTAACCTGTTCATTGCTACCTTACCTGCCTATGATAAACTGATTAGTATAGGTTGTAGTGAACATCAGTGACCCCACCACCTACCCTTGTTGCCCCTGCTTGATCATCGACGACTCGATCACGTGATCGTCGACCAGGACGACACCTCACTTCACACCCCCCAACGGGACTAACGCACTCCCGATGAAATCTCTGCAGTGTAGCTGTTCGTCGTGGTCTCGAGGGTGTTCCCTCCTCTCCACTTCGATACGACTCTGCTTCGTGCAACCCTCATGTGAACCTCGAGGGTGATACTCATACGTTCACCCATGATTTGACCACACGGCTACTTGACCTTTGTTACAGGCGGGTCCACCCTGGTGGGTACCCGCTGGGGATCTATGATTGTTCGGTGTGGCCGGAGGCACTCGAGTGTGACATTGTGGCGGAGCATCAGAGACTCTGTTGTCTCCGCTTGATACTAATTGAGCCTATTGGATTTGGGTGTGTGATCTGAGGGGTCGACGTGCCCTATACGCACTACCACCACCAGGATAATGGTATGGGACCCTCTGCAAAGTACGTTTCTCCGAAAGCTCGTCTGACGTCACGATTCACACCGTGGCGGGCTGATTGTCGGATTGGGCTGGAAACTTCACATGACGAGTTCTGTGTCGCGCCTGCACCCCGGCCAGTCTCGCAACGCGCAGGGGCCCAGGGCGATGGCCCGAGACCTCTGGGTGCATAGGTTTGTCCGCGTGCTGACCTCTCTGCCGAGCCTAGGTAGGGCGCTGCTTTGTGTTGATCTTCCGAGGATGGGCATTACCCAGCAGTGTGTCCGCCCAGAGTTGATCGGCGTGTTTGGGTAACAGTAGTGCACCCCTGCAGGGATGAATTTTCTATCATACCGTCCTACGGTAAAGGACGCGCAGTTTGTGTATCCCGATCTACTACTTAAACTGGATACTTGTTACTTAATTGAAGCTTCGGGTCGCTTTCTCGCTTGGGAGTCGAGGACGGATCTTTAAGCTGTACTACAACTTTTGTTCAATAAAATGCTATTCTACTCTCTTCTACTGCTAGCAGATGATGGCCATGTGAAGATGTTTGAAGATGCTAGTCTTCGATAGGACTAGGTCCTTCTCCATTCTGGCATTTCTGCAGCCCAGTCCCATATACAAAAGCCTTTTCTCCCATTGATAATGTTTGCATATGTAGTATAGATCCTTGCTTGCTGAGTACTTCGGAATGAGTACTCACGGTTGCTTCTACTTTCTCTTTTCCCCATATATCCCACATTGATGATACAAACCAGACGATGGATTCCAGGATCAGATGCCACCACCGGAGCCTACTACCAGGAGGGTCCAGAGGGTACTTACTACTGGATCGAGCCAGATGACCAGGAGTAGGATCGTAGCTCCCAGGCAGGAGGCCAACGCCTTTCGATCTAGTGTCGCTGTTTGTGCTAGCCTTCTTAAGGCAAAATTGTCTAACTATGTCGGTACTCAGATTAAATTTGTATGACTGACTTATGTATTCGGATCTTCGGATCCCCTGGTTGTGTATATGTGGACCCTCCGTTTAAGTTGTGTTAGATGTTTGTTGTGATATCTTCCTGAGTCGCTGTGCTTGATCGTACACGTTTGCGTGTATGATTAGTGTACGATGAGTCGGGGCGCCACAGCGCAGTCGGGCGAGCGCGCGGGCTTCGGGGAGGAAGACGGGGGGCGGCGGTGCTGCCTGCGGCGTGGTCCGACGAGGGGGAGGCGGCGACGGGGCGGCGGCGTCGGCGGCGGGCGCGTCGAGGGCGCGGGCGACCGAGCGGAGGGGATCGTGCTCCTCCCAATCCAGATCCATTCGAGGGAGTGGGGGGGGGAAGTGGGGTGGCTAGGGTTTCTTGGCCCTCCAGGGGGAGGCCAAGTAGGCGCGGGGCGGGCCGGGCGCTGGCCGGCCGGCTGGGCTGGGCCCAGTTGGGCCGGGGGGAAGGGGGTCCTTTTTTCTTCTTTTCTTTTTGCTTTTATCTTTTTCTTTATTTCTTTTCTCACTTAGTAAATAGTCGGCCTCTAAGATTTTTGTAAAAACATACAACACTACTCCTAATAAATACAGGTATTATCCACCACTACCAAAAATTAGTTTGGAGACAATTGGAGCTCCACAATTTTATATACTAATAGGCATTAATCCTCGCTGTTTTAATTATGTTAGAGCCACCTAATTATTTTTATTTATTGGTTTCATTTTAGACTAGCCTCTCTGCATTTTGTTTTATTTATCGAACATTTTAGTTTTTAGTGGACAACTTTTATATTTCACTTTCATTTAAATTGAATTTGGCTTGGAGTTGAAATGCAATATGATCTAATGATGATTATGGCGCGTTAATCTCGCTGACATGTCATTATCAAAGTGATTACTATTGCTATCACCGAGGGTGTTACACTAAAGTTCAAACCATAAAACCTAACCCTAAACTCTGAAATCCGAAACCCTAGCACCTAACCCTAAAAACGTCTAAAAAACCCCAAAAACTCTGTTTTCCCTTTGGAATTTAGTGATTTTAAAAATGTCGTAAACCTAAACCCGGTACTAAAAAAACGTCTGCAACTCTATTCTAAACGTAAACACTAAGGTTCAAACCATAAAACCTAACCCTAAACTCTGAAACCTAAACCTTAGCCCTAACCCTAAAAACGTCCAAAAACTCTATTTTCCCTTTGAATTTGTGATTTAAAAAAATTGTCCTAAAACCCTAAACCCAGGACTTAAAACGTCTGACACCCTATTCTAAACAGTAACACTAAAGGTTCAAACCATAAAACCTAACCTAAACTTGAAATCTAAACCCTAAAACGTCTAAAACGTCGAAAAACTTTATTTTCCTTTGGAATTTAGTGATTTTAGAAAATTGTCCTAAACCCTAAACCCGGACATAAAACGTCTGAACTCTATTCTAAACAGTAAACACTAAAGGTTCAAACATAAAACCTAATCCTAAACTTGGAAATCTAAACCCTAGCCCTAAACCCTAAAACGTCTAGAACGTTCAAAACTCTATTATCCCTTTGGAATTTAGTGTTTTAAAAAATTGTCCTAAGCCCTAAACACAGGACTTAAAACTGTCTGAAACTCTATTCTACAAATTGTAAACCAAATGTTTCAAACCATAACCCTAACCCTAACTCTGAAATCCAAAACCCTAGCCCTAAACCTACTAAAACGTCTAAACGTCCAAAACTCTATTTCCCCTTGGAATTTTGTGATTTTTAAAAATTTGTCGAAACGGAAAACGGGCCTTTAGTCCCGTTCCAGAGGGCCTTAGTCTTGGTTTTGGACCGGAACAAAGGGTCGGGACTAAAGGACCGCCCCCCCTTAGTCCCGGTTGTTTACAACCGGACTAAAGGCCGCCACGTGGCCGCTCATGGTGGGGCTGGAGAATTTTAACACCAACCGGACTAAAGGAAAAAAATCTCAAAATCTTTTTTTCAATTTTTTTGTTTTTTTAAATTTTGTAACAATTTTTTTTAAAACTTTAATTTGTTTTTAATTTTCTTCTAATTTCAAAATCTTTAATTTATTTGACAATTTAATCTCTAATCACCTCCCCCTCCTCACTGCTTCACATTATCTCTAATCTCTAATCAGCACTCATTCCAATCGTCTAACTTCCGCGGGCCGGTCCCCCATCCTCTCACTATTCCAGGCCGTCACCCATCCTCTCACTATTCCACCAGAGCACGCTTAACTTTCAGGTTCTATCTCCCCTAGTTTCCAAGTCTGCACTTGTTGTTTTCCTGACAATAGTAAGCTATCAATCCTGTTAACCCTTAGGTCTTGATGTCACATGATTTAATTTTTGAATACCAAAAAATTATTAAATTAAACAATAATGATTAACAAACAACAATGAGTAATTTAAAAACTCAAAAATAATTCAAAAGAAGGAAAAAATTAC
>JAAAXO010000635.1:89473-226658 GCA_011799875.1 Thinopyrum elongatum | reverse complement strand
AAAATAAGTAACATTGATTATTATTATGCCATTTATTCATTTAATATCTTAAAACTGTAAATCAAAATTCAACCATAATATATCCATTATTATCAGAAAAATGTGACCATGATTCACACGCTTCACCGTTTGAGTTTTAAATTATTATTCTAAAAAACAATTAAGTTTTAGTAACACTAATATTTATTAAATAAGTAGTTTTGACCAGTGTGTTGACCACTGTTGACCAGAGTTTACCACATTTCATATTTTTAAACTTATATTAACTGAGAATTTTGTGTTTTCAATATGAAACCATTCAAAGCACATCCTTAAATTTCAACACTTCTGACTTCATTTGAGTATTTTTTATGCATTTAATGATTCCTTTGAGACTAAATTAGCCTGAAATTGAAAAGCACTATAAAATGAACTCTGAAAACCCTGAAACTTGCATGGTATCGATCATTTCACCCAACTAGCTTGTGCTAAAAAGTTGAGACGGTTATGGCAAAAATTGGATGACATTTTTTTGTAATTTTTTCCTTCTTTTGAATTATTTTTGAGTTTTTAAATTACTCATTGTTGTTTGTTAATCATTATTGTTTAATTTAATAATTTTTTGGTATTCAAAAATTAAATCATGTGACATCAAGACCTAAGGGTTAACAGGATTGATAGCTTACTATTGTCAGGAAAACAACAAGTGCAGACTTGGAAACTAGGGGAGATAGAACCTGAAAGTTAAGCGTGCTCGGGCTGGAATAGTGAGAGGATGGGTGACCGGCCTGGAATAGTGAGAGGATGGGTGACCGGCCGGGAAGTTAGACGATTTGGAATGAGTGCTGATTAGAGATTAGAGATTAAATTCTGAAGCAGTGAGGAGGGGTGATTAG
Organism: Thinopyrum elongatum; assembly: GCA_011799875.1. Classification (NCBI taxonomy): domain Eukaryota; kingdom Viridiplantae; phylum Streptophyta; class Magnoliopsida; order Poales; family Poaceae; genus Thinopyrum; species Thinopyrum elongatum. Next base: position 225,783 of record JAAAXO010000635.1, on the reverse strand, counting down.
AGATTAAATTGTCAAATAATTCAAAGATTTGAAAATTAGAAGAAAATTAAAAACAAATTAAATTTTTAAAAAAAATTGTTACAAATTTAAAAAAATCAAAAAAAATTGAAAAAAAGATTTTGAGATTTTTTTCCTTTAGTCCCGGTTGGTGTTAAAAGTTCTCCAGCCCACGCACAGTGAGCGGCCACGTGGACGGCCTTTAGTCCCGGTTCGTAACACAACCGGGACTAAGGGGGGGCGGTCCTTTAGTCCCGACCCTTTTGTCCCGGTTCCAGAACCAAGACTAAAGGCCCTCTGGAACCGGGACTAAAGGCCCGTTTTCCGTTTCGACAATTTTTTAAAATCACAAAATTCCAAAGGGGAAATAGAGTTTTTGGACGTTTTAGACGTTTTTAGGGTTTAGGGCTAGGGTTTGGATTTCAGAGTTTAGGGTTAGGTGTTATGGTTTGAACCTTTAGTGTTTACAATTTAGAATAGAGTTTCAGACGTTTTAAGTCCTGTGTTTAGGGCTTAGGACAATTTTTTAAAATCACTAAATTCCAAAGGGATAATAGAGTTTTTGAACGTTCTAGACGTTTTAGGGTTTAGGGCTAGGGTTTAGATTTCCAAGTTTAGGATTAGGTTTTATGGTTTGAACCTTTAGTGTTTACTGTTTAGAATAGAGTTTCAGACGTTTTATGTCCCGGGTTTAGGGTTTAGGACAATTTTCTAAAATCACTAAATTCCAAAGGGAAAATAAAGTTTTTCGACGTTTTAGACGTTTTAGGGTTTAGATTTCCAAGTTTAGGGTTAGGTTTTATGGTTTGAACCTTTAGTGTTTACTGTTTAGAATAGGGTGTCAGACGTTTTAAGTCCTGGGTTTAGGGTTTAGGACAATTTTTTTAAATCACAAAATTCCAAAGGGAAAATAGAGTTTTTGGACGTTTTAGGGTTTAGGGCTAAGGTTTAGGTTTCAGAGTTTAGGGTTAGGTTTTATGGTTTGAACCTTTAGTGTTTACTGTTTAGAATAGAGTGTCAGACGTTTTTAGTACCGGGTTTAGGGTTTACGACAATTTTTTAAAATCACTAAATTCCAAAGGGAAAATAGAGTTTTTGGACGTTTTAGACGTTTTTAGGGTTTAGGGCTAGGGTTTAGATTTCAGAGTTTAGGGTTAGGTTTTATGGTTTGAACCTTTAGTGTAACACCCTCGGTGATTAGCAATAGTAATCACTTTTGATAATGACATGTCAGCGAGATTAACGCTGCATAATCATCATTAGCATCATATTGCATTTCAACTCCCAAGCCAAATTCAAATTTAAATGAAAGTGAAATATAAAAGTTGTCCAACATAAAAACTAAAATGTTCGATAAATAACAAATATTGCAGAGGCTAGTCTAAAATTGAAACCAATAAATAATAAAATAATTAGGTGGCTCTAACATAATTAAAACAGCGAGGATTAATGCATATTAAATATTATAAAATTGTGGGAGCTCCAATTGTCTCCAAACTAATTTTTGGTAGTGGTGGATAATACCTAGTATTTATTGGAGTAGTTGTTATGTTTTACAAAAATCATTAGGAGGCCTGACTATTTACTAAGCTGAGAAAAGAAAATAAAGAAAAAGATAAAAGCAAAAAGAAAAGAAGAAAAAGGACCCCCTTCCCCCCCGGCCCAACTGGGCCCCAGCCCAGCCGGCCGGCCCAGCTCCCGGCCCGCCCCGCGCCTACTTGGCCTCCCCCTGGAGGCCACAGAAACCCTAGTAGCACCACCACTTCCCCCCCCCCAACCCTCGACTGGATCTGGATTGGGAGGAGCCGATCCCTCGCTCGGTCGCCCGCGCCTCGACGCGCCCGCCGCTCGACGCCGCCGCCCCGTCGCCGCCTCCCCCTCGTCGACCACGCCGCACAGCACCGCCGCCCCCCGTCTTCCTCCCCGAGCCCGCGCGCTCGCCCGACTGCGCTGTGGCGCCCCGACTCAATCGTACACTAATCATACACGCAAACGGTACGATCAAGCACAGGACTCAGGGAAGATATCACAACACAACTCTAACACAACTTAAACGGAGGTCCACATATAAACCAGGGGATCCGAAGATCCGAATACATAAGTCAGTCATACAAATTTAATCTGAGTACGACATATTTAGACAAGTTTTGCCTTAAGAAGGCTAGCACAAACAGCGACACTAGATCGAAAGGCGTTGGCCTCCTGCCTGGGAGCCTCCGATCCTACTCCTGGTCATCTGGCTCGATCCAGTAGTAAGTACCCTCTGGACCCTCCTGGTAGTAGGCTCCCGGTGGTGGCATCTGACTCCTGGACTCCATCGTCTGTTTGTATCATCAATGTGGGATATATGGGGAAAAGAGAAAAGAAGCAACCGTGAGTACTCATTCCGAAGTACTCAGCAAGCAAGGATCTATACTACATATGCAAACATTATCAATGGAGAAAAGGCTGTATATGTGGACTGGGCTGCAGAAATGCCAGAATGGGAGAAGACCTAGTCCTATCGAAGACTAGCATCTTCAAACATCTTCACATGGCCATCATCTTAGCAGTAGAAGAGAGTAGAATAGCATTTTATTAACAAAACGTTGTAGTACAGCTTAAAGATCCTCCTCGACTCCCAAGCGAGAAAGCGATCCCGAAGCTTCAATTAAGTAACAAGTATCCAGTTTAAGTAGTAGATCGGGATACACAAAACTGGCGTCCTTTACCGTAGGACCGGCTATGATAGAAAATTCATCCCTGCAGGGGTGCACTACTGTTACCCAACACGCTCGATCAACTCTGGGCGGACACACTTGCTGGGTAATGCCCATCCTCGGAAGATCAACACAAAGCAGCGCCCTACCTAGGCTCGGCAGAGAGGTCAGCACGCGGACAAACCTATGCACCCAGAGGTCTCGGGCCATCGCCCTGGGCACCTGCGCGTTGCGAGACTGGCCGGGGTGCAGGCGCGACACAGAACTCGTCATGTGAAGTTTCCAGCCCAATCCGACAATCAGCCCGCACGTGTGAATCGTGACGTCAGACGAGCTTTCGGAGAAACTACTTTGCAGAGGGTCCCATACACATTATCCTGCGTGGTGGTAGTGCGTATAGGGCACGTCGACCCCTCAGATCACACACCCAAATCCAATAGGCTCAATTAGTATCAAGCGGAGACAACAGAGTCTCTGATGCTCCGCCACAATGTCACACTCGAGTGCCTCCGGCCACCCGAAATCATAGATCCCCAGGGGTACCCACCAGGTGGACCCGCCTGTAACAAAGGTCAAGTAGCCGTGTGGTCAAATCATCAGGGTGAACGTATGAGGTATCACCCTCGAGGTTCACATGAGGGTTGCACGAAGCAGAGTCGTATCGGAAGTGGAGAGGAGGGAATCACCCTCGAGACCACGACCGAACAGCTACACTGCAGAGTTTCATCGGGAGTGCGTTACTCCCGTTGGGGGGTGTGAAGTGAGGTGTCGGTCCCTTGGTCGACGATCACGTTGATCGAGTCGTCGATGATCAAGCAGGGGCAACAAGGGTAAGGTGGTGGGGTCACTGATGGTTCACTACAACCTATACTAATCAGTTTATCATAGGCAGGTAAGGTAGCAATGAACAGGTTACAACAGCAAGCTATGCATCAGAATGGAGCATACATAACAGTAGCAAAATCTAATGCAAGCAGGAGAATAGAATGGGCGATATCTGGAATGCTCAAGGGGGGGGGCTTGCCTGTTGCTCTGGCAAGAGGGAAGGTCGTCAACGGGCTGCTCGTCGTTAGAGTAGTTCCTGGTGCAGCGCCGTCGGTCTCAGCGTCTATCGAGGAGAGAGAAGGAGGGAGAGAGAAACAATAAATTCACGGAATAATGCAACAATATGTATGACATGCCTAATGATATGCCGGGGTGTTCTACGCCTAACTAAAAGATTTAGTTATTAGGATTATTTGGATTTATTTAATTAAAGTTGGGCACTATTCATTTACTGAAATCGGTCTAAAAGTTCAATGTTCTATAGTGCGAGCGTCTGACGGGAATACGGAGGAGTATTCGGGTTCATATCGTCGTTCTGAGCAAGTTTCATGTATAAAATATTTTCATCGGAGTTACGGTTTATTTAATATGATTTTCTAAATTTTATTAATTTCTGAAATTTAATTATTATTTAAGTAACATTATCCGAAAACAGTGCTGATGATGACATCAGCATGACATCATGCTGATGTCAGCAAGGGTAATTAAGTTATTACTAATTACTGTTAATTAACACTAATTAGTTATTAGATTAACCTAATCAGGATTAATTAAATAATTAATTAACTAATTGATTATTTTAAATTTTATTTTTTACTTTTTTTTTAACGTTCGGTGGGGCCGGACCCCACATGTCATTGGGCCGGGGCACTGGCCCAGTGGTCAGTGGCCCTGGGCCACAGGTGAGGGGCGCGCGGGGCGAGCGGGGCTGGGGCGCTGCGGGGGCACGAACTGGAGCGGCCAGTCGGGGCCACGGGGAGGGGGGGGGGCGACTGGCCGCGGCGGGTGGGGAGCAGACGTCAACGGCGGTACAGAAGCGGCCGGGGGGGAACGGCGCGTAGTGTGGGGCCGCCCGACGAGGGCGAGGCGAGGCCATGAGCGGACGGCGGGCGAGGCGCTGGCGACGGGCTCGGCCGATGCGTGGCGCGGCAACAGCAGCAGGGGCAAGGGGAGGAGCGGCAGGGCGGCGGCGGCGCCGGCAGAGAGGCGCCGGCGGTTTGCGAGCAGCGGAGGGCGAGCGAGGCCGAACGCGTCGGGCGCAGCCGAGCGGGGCGCGTGTCGCGCGGGTAGGGGCAGAGGGCGGCCGGCGTGGTGAGCAGCACGGGCGTGCAGCAGTGCGCGGGGCGAGGGAAGAGGAGGCCGAGGGCCTCACGGGGTTCGTGGGGGACGGGGCCAACGGAGCTTGGGGAGGAGGACGATGATGATGCGCACAGGGGGGAGCAGGCCGGCGGAGGAGGGAGGAGGCAAGCCGGCGGTGGCGCGGGCTCCGGGCGGCGGCGCGGTCCAGCGGCGTCGAGGGTGGTCGTCGCCGGGCTCGATCCCGATCGGAACTGGATCGGGGAGGGGGCGAACGAGTGGGGAGGGGGGAGTGGGTGTCGGTTAGGGTTTGGGTTGGCTGCCCAGGGGATAAGGGGGTGGGGTGGGCCGGTCGGGCCAGGGGCCTTGGCCCAATTGGGCCGGGGGGGTCCCTTTTCTCTTTCTCTTTTCTTTTTGTTTTCTGTTTCTTTTACCCTTTTTCTTATTTATCTCTTGTCTCAGTTTAGTAAATAGTCAGGCCTCCTAATGGTTTTTGTAAAACATAAACATTGCTCCAAAATACATAGGTATTACCAACACTACCAGAAAATTAGTTTGGAGACAATGGAGCTGCCACAAATTTTATATAATGAAAAGCATTAATCCTCGCTGTTTTAATTATGTTAGAGCCACAATTATTTTTTTTATTTATTGGTTACAATTTTAGAATGGCCTCTGCAATATTTGTTATTTATCGAACATTTTAGTTTTATGTTGGACAACTTTTATATTTTCACTTTCATTAAATTTGAATTTGACTTAGGAGTTGAAATGCAATTATGAGCAATGATGATTATGCAGTGTTAATCTCGTGACATGTCATTATCAAAAGTGATTACTGTGCTAATCACCGGGGGTGTTACAATTCTCCTCATCTATTAAGAATTCTCGTCCCGAGAATTAAGAGGAAGTCTGAAAGAAAGAGGGTTCTTTCACGAAGACGATCCTCGCGTTCCCAGTGGGCCTCATCTTCAGAATGATTGACCACTGAAACCTTGAGGAATTTGATTGACTTTTGACGAGTCCGACGTTCAGCTTCATCAAGAATACGGATGGGATGTTCTGGATAAGATAGATCTTTCCGTATTCAAGCCACTTCGTGATCCACAGCTCGAATAGGATCCTTGAAGCAGCGGCGGAGTGCATATACATGAAAGACGTATGTACTTGGGAAAGATTAGGCGGCAACTGCAATTGATATGCCACTTCTTCCTCGACGGGCAAGAATACGGAACGGGCCAATGTAGCGAGGAGCTAATTGCCTTTGATTCCGAACCGATGAGTGCCTTTCAACGAGGAGTGCGCGGGAGGTAAGCTTGCTCGCCAGGTTGATAGACTATTTCCTGGTGCTTTCGGTCATAGTTGCTTCTGACGAGACTGAGAGTTTCAAAATGTTCACGGACAATGTGGACTTGATCTTCTGCTTGCTGAATAATGTCCGGTCGACGAGTGAGCGTTCCCCAGTTTGACCAATTCAGAGGGGTTCGACACTTACGACCATATAGAACTTCAAACGGTGCCATCTTCAGACTAGCTTGATAGCTATTGTTGTAGAGAATTCGGCATACGGGAGGATTCCTCCATTTCTTACCGAAGGAGATGACGCAAGCTCGAAGCATATCTTCGAGCACTTGATTAACTCGTTCAACTTGACCCTGTGACTGAGGGTGAAAAGCGGTGCTAAAAGACAGGTGTGTTCCCTAGCTTCTTGGAAACTATTCTAGAATCTGGAGGTGAAGAGGCTGCCACGATCAGAACTGATCTCCAACGGAACACCATGGAGTGACACAATCGGGAAACATACAAGTCTGCTAACGGCTGCAGTGTGTTGTCTCTTTAACTGGCAGAAAGTGGGCAACCTTAGAGAATCGGTGAATGACGACAAATATGCATCATACCCTTCTGGGATTTGGGAAAACCAGTAATGAAATCCATTTGGACCGTCCCATTTCCATTAGGAATTGTAAGGGGTTGCAGAGTTCCTGCGGGCCTTTGATGTGAGCTTTAACGCGGCGGCAAAGTCACATCAGAAACATAACGAGCATGTTCACTTCATATTAGGCCACCAGTATCTCTGACAAATGTCACGGTACATCTTTGTTCTACCAGGGATGAATTGACAGAGGGAGTGTCATGAGCTTCCATCATAACATGTTCTCTCTCTTCTTTGAACTTAGGTACAAAGAGACGGTGTTGGAAAAATAGGATCCCATCATATCAAGAGGAACTCCGAGTTTTCCTTTTTCAAAGTACCGCTTGATCCTTTCAACTTCAGAGTCATACCGTGCATAGTTTTGATGTTTGTGTTCTAATCTGGTTCGACAACGAGGGTATTGAGATAACCCTGTGGAACAATATGGAGGTTCAATTTACGAAAACTCTACATAAGAAGAGGTTGTGATTCTGAACCATATGGTTGCTGCAATAAGCCTTGCGGCTCAAAGCATCGCTGCCATTACGTTGCCTTGCCAGGGGTGTATGAGATTTATCATATCATAATGGCAATTGTCTCGAGCCATCTTTGTTGACGAAGGTTCAGATCCGGTTGAGTATATAAATACTTCAAACTTTGATGATCCGTATATATCTCGCAACGGTACCGAGAAGGTAATGTCGCCATAGCTTCAGGGCATAAATAACCGCAGAAAGTTCGATCGTGCACTGGGTAATTTTCTTCGTGAGGACGCAATTGTCGGGAGGCATAAGCAATCACCCTTGCGTTCTTGCATTAGGACACAGCCTAATCCTTGACGGGAGGCATGCAGTATATCACGAATCCCTTTTGGGGATCCGGGGGTGTAATACTGGGGCAGAGTCAATTTATCTTTTTAGTGTCTGAAAGCTTTCTTGACATTTTTTGTCCACATCAAATTTAACACCTTTGTGAAGCAGATTGTCAATGGTTTTGCAATCTTGGAAAGTTCTCAACGAATCGACGGCAATAACTAGCAAGTCGAGAAAACTTCTGACTGCTAACATTCTTGGGGGAGTCCAGTCAAGAATAGCCTGAACTCGTTCGGGGTTAACAGCAATTCCATCCTGGAAATCACATGTCCAAGGTAAGTTACTTCAGAAAGCCAAAATTCACATTTAGAATACTTGGCATACAACTGGTGTTCTCGGAGCCTTTCTAGTACCAAACGGAGGTGTTCAGCATGTTCTTCTTTATCTTAGAATTATCAGGATATCATCCAAATAAACCACGACGAATTTGTCCAGGTAATCCATGAATAATAATTCATCAGACGGGAGAAAGTTGCTGGGGCATTCGTTAGGCCAAAGCACATGACGGTGTATTCATAGAGCCATAACGAGTGACGAATGCAGTCTTGGGAAATCCTCTTCACGGACACGGATCTGGTGATAACCCACCTCAGGTCGAGTTTAGAGAACACCGACGATCCAGCGAGTTGATCATAAAGATCATTGATCCGGGGCAGTGGTATATTCTGGATTGTGCTTGGTTAATGGGCCGATAATCTGAACCAAACGGTTAGTTCCATCCTTCTTCCTAACGAAGAGTGAAGGTGCTCCCCAAGCAGAGGAACTGGGGGGATCAAACCACTTTAAGTGACTTGTCGATTTCTTCCTAAGCTCGAGTAGGTGATGCGGAGGCATCTTATAAGGTCGCTTGGCAATAGGGACGGTGCCAGGCTTCAAGTGGATGACGAACTCGACAGCTCCTGCCGGGGTGGATTCTGGAAGTTCTTCTGGAAGACGTCTGGAAAATCTCGAATGACAGGAACGTTCTAGATCCCTTCCAGAGGTGAGGCGTTCAAAGCATTCAGAGCATATATCTGAGCTTCAGCGTCCCGAGTAATCGCGGCGGTATAATTCACATCTCATCGTGGGGTGAGAAGTTGACGGCTTTAGTGGCACAATTGATCGAAGCAATGTGAGCTTTAAACCAACCATTCCAAGTATGAGGTCTAGGTGGAGACTTCAGAGACGATGGGCGAGGCAGGAATTCCAATCCTTTAATTTCGACGGTAACGTCAGAGGTGTATACATCAGCATGACAGTGACTCCGGGAGTTTTAATGACTAACGGAGTATGCATTTTCTCATATCGAATGCCATGCATCAATGCAAATTTTCCAGAGATGAATGAATGTGATGCTCCTGAATCAAATAAAACAGAAGCAGGTACTGAGTTAACAAGAAGGGTACCCATCACAGTAGCAGGTGATCCTGGACTTCTTCAATGTCAATGTTTAGGGTGTCCAAGACCTTGTGCAGCAGACCCGGTATTATAGTTGCGGGTCTGGTTGTTTGCCACGACCATTGCCACGGCCAGTACGGGGAAAGGCTAACTGATTCTGATTCTGGCGGCAGTTTTAGCCTGGTGTCCTGGTTTGCGGCACTTGAAGCATAGACCATTTCAGGACGAAGGGAGCATTGTTTTGAATAGCTGAGCTTTAGGCTGCCTGGTGGTGGAGGAGGCAGACGTGGTGAAGCATAGTTGTTCTTTGGCGCAGAGGGATTGGAACGGAATGCATTATTGGGAAAAAACTCGACGCTTCAATGCTGAGCCCGAAGATGAGCCAGCATCACGATAGCGCTTCTGCGATTCCTTGTATTCCATCTGAGCGGTCTCAACAAGAATAGCCTTGTTCGTCAGAGTTGAAAAGTCATTGATGTCTTGAGCAGCTAGGGCAAGCTTGAGGTCAGGGTGTTAGTCCATTACGGAACTTCTCTTGTCTGGGTGCATCTGTGGCGATGTCTTCTTCGCATAGGGAGAGGTCTAGAAATTCCCGCTGATAAGCTTCAACGGCCTTATTGCCCTGGGTGAGGTTACGGAACTGGGTCTTCATGCGTTTCCATAATTGCTTGAGGGATATAACGTGTACGGAAAGCAGCCTGGAACTCATACCAGGTGATGATGTTCCAACAGGTAGAGTACGCTTGTGTTGTCCCCATTGAGCAGCGGGGCCCTTAAGAAAAAGGCCGCGAAGTTAACATAGTTGGCAGGGGGCGACATTAGCTGACTCCATCTCGTGAGTGATGTCGCGGAGCCAGTCATGGCATCCAGGGGTTTGTCAGAGTGCGAAACTGCGTTGGGTTGAGTCGCGTAAACTCTGTCAAAGTTATTGAAGCTGGGTTCTGTTCTGGTTGTTCTGATGCGGAAACTAAGCCATGATTCTCCAACCATGAACTGGCGGTTAAAGCTCAAACTGTGCATCATAGCGCCATATGTAGTTGCGGTGGTGGGCGTTCAGGGGCACGACCACGACCACGACCACCTGGTCTAACCATCCTGTAAGTATCAACAGGGGTAGTTAGTTAAAAGCAATTGCGAGTGTTTAGTGTCAAACATGATGTAACTCGACAACAATTTAAGTAATGTAACAGATACATAACAGTCGTCATTAAGACATACAGATCCATACACAGAGTCGGGTTCATGCGGACAGCCCTAACGGCGCAAATTGAAAAAACTAGAGCACCTGGCGGGCGCAGCAGCGGTAAGGAAGTACACAACATGACATAGCAAAGGCTAAATCAGCGTCGAGAGAAAACCACTGAAACGGGGTAACTGCAAGTGCGGACGACGAATGTTCATCGCGGCAGGATCCTGTGCTCCATGTGCACTCTGATGCAGAAAACCGTTCTCGAACTGTAAGAAGAGGTCCACGTGCAGGCAGGTGTGACCTCCCACAGCAGGCCAATCAATACCTGGCGCCATCTCGGTCCTGCGTGGGTAAAGAATATACTCTGGATGTATCCCGCACGAAAAAGCTGGTTAGCAACTGTGTCATAGCCTCGTAGTAGCGTGCGAGTGGCGAACAAGTCGACGGCAAGAGCCCGAGCAGTGCGATCCAGAGCCCGAGTGCACTGAATCAGAACTGCGGGTCATAGCGTCGAGACTTGTACGGGGCACAGATAGCTGTGTAGTATCCAGTAGCATCTCAACAGTGCATACGGAATGTACCGAAACACAGTATCATCCAAGTTATCGCGAACTGTCCCGGAGATGTACGACAGCAGAGTAGGCGGCATCATGGACTGCCATCTCAATCGTCACGCCTAACCCGTGAAAAGGTGTAGCTCGGTGTCTGAGTTTCTGCTGCTCATAAATCCGAACTTCAGCGAAGTACTGTTCCTGATTGAACTCGTGGTAAACCTCATAAACCAAGTACTCAGGATACCAACGGTAGCCAAGTCTGTTCTGAGAGCGATCAGGACAGCTGGAACCCAGGGCATTACGAGCCAAGTGCGAAGCACAAGCTGTGTCGTAGACGCGGTGGAAACAAACGATCCATCTGAAACAAGGAAATTCAGATTTGTCAAATGACAAAGAGAAGTTTAAACACAACTCGGAGAGAAGGTTAAACAAAACATGGAAAGGAAAATGATTATCAGACTAATCAGATCAATGACAGGGAAATCGCCCAGTATCCAGCTCTCCGGTCGACGGGATTTAAGAGATCCTAAGTGTCGGCGTTAATAAAATATTTAACCGAGTAGAAGAGAGATCAGAGTCCCAGAGTAAGGACAAGGAATAAAAGTCCTAATACCACCCAGTTGGCGACGTGGGCCCGTAGCCACACAGCCAAGTTAGTAAATTAGTTTTTTTCGGTTTCTAGACTCAACGTCGGCCAAGGAATTTGGAAGGGGGCTTCCTCCAGGCAGTCGGCTCAGATACCAACTTGTGGCGCCCCCGACTCAATCGTACACTAATCATACACGAAACGTGTACGATCAAGCACAGGGACTCACGGGAAGATATCACAACACAACTCTAACACCAATTTAAACGGAGGTCCACAATATTACAAACCAGGGATCCGAAGATCCGATACATAAGTCAGTCATACAATATTATCTGAGTAAGACATAGTTTAGACAAGTTTGCCTTAAGAGGCTTAGCACAAACAGCGACACTAGATCGAAAGGCGTTGGCCTCCTGCCTGGGAGCCTCCGATCCTACTCCTGGTCATCTGGCTCGATCCAGTAGTAAGTACCCTCTGGACCCTCTGGTAGTAGGCTCCGGTGGTGGCATCTGACTCCTGGACTCATCCGTCTGTTTGTATCATCAATGTGGGATTATGGGGAAAAGAGAAAGTAAAGAAACCGTGAGTACTCATCCGAAGTACTCAGCAAGCAGGATCTATACTAATATGGCAAACATTATCAATGGAGAAAAGGTTGTATATGTGGACTGGGCTGCAGAAATGCCAGAATAGGGAGAAGACCTGTCCTATCGAAGACTAGCATCTTCAAAACTCTTCACATGGCCATCATCTTGCAGCAGTAGAAGAGAGTAGAATAGACATTTTATTTAACAAACATGTTGTAGTACAGCTTAAAGATCCTTCCTCGACTCCCAAGCGAGAAAGACGATCCCGAATCTTCAATTAAGTAACAAGATCCAGTTTAAGTAGTAGATCGGGATACACAAACTGAGCGTCCTTTACCGTAGGACCCGGCTATCGATAGAAATTCATCCTGCAGGGGTGCACTAACTGTTACCCAACACGCTCGATCAACTCTGGCCGGACACATTGCTGGGTAATGCCCGTCCTCGAAGATCAACACAAAGCAGCGCCCTACCTAGGCTCGGCAGAGAGGTCAGCACGCCGGACTAACCTATGCACCCAGAGGTCTCGGGCCATCGCCCTGGCACCCTGCGCTGTGCGAGACTGGCCGGGGTGCAGGCGCGACAATGAACTCGTCAGTGAAGTATACCAGCCCAATCCCGACAATCAGCCCACACGGTGAATCGTGACGTCACAGACGAGCTTTCGAGGAGAAACGTCTTTGCAGAGGGTCCCATAACCATTATCCCGTGTGGTGGTAGTGCGTAAGGGCACGTCGACCCCTCAGATCACACACCCAAATCCAATAGGCTCAATTAGTATCACGCGGAGACCAATCAGAGGTCTCTGATGCTCCGCCACAATGTCACAACTCGAGTGCCTTCCGGCACACCCGAATCATAGATCCCCAGCGGGTACCCAACAGGGTGGACACGACTGATGTGTAACAAAGGTCAAGTAGCCGTGTGGGTCAAATAATCAGGGTGAACGTATGAGGTATCCCCTCGCGGTTCACACTGAGGGTTTGCACGACAGAGTCGATCGGAAGTGGAAGAAGCGAGGAATCACCCTCGATGACCACGACCGACAGCTACACTGCCAGAGTATTCATCGGGAGTGCGTTACGAGGTATCACCCGGCACTCGCTAGTTATACGAGAGTCGTACAACTAAGGGGTGGAAGTGGGGTGCGGTCTCTGGTCACGATCACGTTGATCGAGTCGTCGTATCAAGCAGGGGAAAAAGGGTAAGGTGGTTGGGGTCACTGATGGTTCACTACCAACTATATAATCAGTTTATCATAGGCAGGTAAGGTAGCAATGAACAGGTTACAACAGCAGGCTATAACAGAATAGGACACATTAACAGTAGCAACATCTAATGCAAGCAGGAGATAGATATGGGCGATATCGGAATGCTCAAGGGGGGGCTTGCCTGGTTGCTCTGGCAGGGGGAAGGTCCGTCAACGGGCTGTCTCGGTAGTAAGTATCGTATCCTGGTGCAGAACGCGGTCTCTCAGCGTCTACGAGAGGAGAGAAGGAGGGGGAGGGGGAGAAACATAAATCACGGCAATAATGCAAAAACAATATGTTGACTGCCTAAATGATATGCCGGGGGTGTTTCTACTGCCTAACTAAATGATTAGTTAATTTAGGATTTATTTGGATCTATTTAATTAAAGTTGGGGCACTATTCATTTATTGAAATCGGTCTAAAGTTCATGTTCTTATAGCTGCGAGCGTCTGACGGGAATACGGAGGACGTATTCGGGTTCATATCGTCTTTTTGAGCAAGTTTCATATAAAATTTTTCATCGAGTTACGGGTTTATTTATATGATTTTCTAAAGTTTTTATTAATTTCTAAAATTATAATTATTTTATTCAACATTATCCGAAACAGTGCTGAGATGACATCAGCATACATCATGCTGATGTCAGCAAGGTAATTAAGTTAATTACTATTACTGTTTAATTAACACAAATTAGTTAATTAGATTAACCTAATCAGGATTAATTACTAATTAATTATTTTAATTAGGTTAGGGCTAGGGTTTGGATTTCAGAGTTTAGGGTTAGGTGTTATGGTTTGAACTTTAGTGTTTACAATTTAGAATAGAGTTCAGAGTTTTAAGTCCTGTGTTTAGGGCTTAGGACAATTTTTTAAAATCACTAAATTCCAAAGGGATAATAGAGTTTTGAACGTTCTAGACGTTTTAGGGTTTAGGGCTAGGGTTTAGATTTCCAAGTTTAGGATTAGGTTTTATGGTTTGAACCTTTAGTGTTTACTGTTTAGAATAGAGTTTCAGACGTTTTATGTCCGGGTTTAGGGTTTAGGACAATTTCTAAAATCACTAAATTCCAAAGGAAAATAAAGTTTTTCGACGTTTTAGACGTTTTAGGGTTAGATTTCCAAGTTTAGGGTTAGGTTTTATGGTTTGAACCTTTAGTGTTTACTGTTTAGAATAGGGTGTCAGACGTTTTAAGTCCTGGGTTTAGGGTTTAGGACAATTTTTTTAAATCACAAAATTCCAAAGGGAAAATAGAGTTTTTGGACGTTTTTAGGGTTTAGGGCTAAGGTTTAGGTTTCAGAGTTTAGGGTTAGGTTTTATGGTGTTGAACCTTTAGTGTTTACGTTTAGAATAGAGTTGTCAGACGTTTTTTAGTACCAGGGTTTAGGGTTTACGACAATTTTAAAATCACTAAATTCAAAGGGAAATAGAGTTTTTGGACGTTTAGACGTTTTTAGGGTTAGGGCTAGGGTTTGATTTCAGAGTTTAGGGTTAGGTTTTATGGTTTGAACTTTAGTGTAACACCCTCGGTGATAGCAATAGTAATCACTTTGATAATGACATGTCAGCGAGATTAACGGCCATAATCATCATTAGATCATATTGCATTTCAACTCCCAAGCCAAATTCAATTTAAATGAAAGTGAAATATAAAAGTTGTCCAACTAAAAACTAAAATGTTCGATAAATAACAAAATGCGAGAGGCTAGTCTAAAATTGAAACCAATAAATAAAAATATTAGGTGGCTCTAACATAATTAAAACAGCGAGGATTAATGCTATTATATTATAAAATTGTGGAGCTCCAATTGTCTCCAAACTAATTTTTGGTAGTGGTGGATAATACCTAGTATTATTGGTGTAGTAGTGTTTATGTTTTTACAAAAATCTTAGGAGGCCTGACTATTTACTAAGCTGAGAAAAGAAATAAAAAAAAGATAAAAGCAAAAGAAAAGAAGAAAAAGGACCCCCTTCCCCCCCGGCCCAACTGGGCCCAGCCCAGCCGGCGGCCAGCGCCCGGCCCGCCCCGCGCCTACTTGGCCTCCCCCTGGAGGCCACAGAAACCCTAGCCACCACCACTTCCCCCCCCCCACTCCCTCGACTGGATCTGGATTGGGAGGAGCCGATCCCTCGCTCGGTCGCCCGCGCCCTCGACGCGCCCGCCGCTCGACGCCGCCGCCCCGTCGCCGCCTCCCCCTCGTCGACCACGCCGCACAGCACCGCCGCCCCCCGTCTTCCTCCCCGAGCCCGCGCGCTCGCCCGACTGCGCGTGTGGCGCCCCCGACTCAATCGTACACTAATCATACACGCAAACGTGTACGATCAAGCACAGGACTCACGGGAAGATATCACAACACAACTCTAACACAACTTAAACGGAGGTCCACAATATACAAACCAGGGATCCGAAGATCCGAATACATAAGTCAGTCATACAAATTATCTGAGTACGACATAGTTAGACAAGTTTTGCCTTAAGAAGGCTAGCACAACAGCGACACTAGATCGAAAGGCGTTGGCCTCCTGCCTGGGAGCCTCCGATCCTACTCCTGGTCATCTGGCTCGATCCAGTAGTAAGTACCCTCTGGACCTCCTGGTAGTAGGCTCCGGTGGTGGCATCTGATCCTGGATCCATCGTCTGTTTGTATCATCAATGTGGGATATATGGGGAAAAGAGAAAAGAAGCAACCGTGAGTACTCATCCGAAGTACTCAGCAAGCAAGGATCTATACTACATATGCAACATTATCAATGGAGAAAAGGCTTGTATATGTGGACTGGGCTGCAGAAATGCCAGAATGGAGAAGACCTAGTCCTATCGAAGACTAGCATCTTCAAACATCTTCACATGGCCATCATCTTAGCAGTAGAAGAGGTAGAATAGCATTTTATTAACAAAACTGTTGTAGTACAGCTTAAAGATCCTCCTCGACTCCCAAGCGAGAAAGCGATCCCGAAGCTTCAATTAAGTAACAAGTATCCAGTTTAAGTAGTAGATCGGGATACACAAACTGGCGTCCTTTACCGTAGGACCGGCTATTGATAGAAAATTCATCCCTGCAGGGGTGCACTACTGTTACCCAACACGCTCGATCAACTCTGGCGGACACACTTGCTGGGTAATGCCCATCCTCGGAAGATCAACACAAAGCAGCGCCCTACCTAGGCTCGGCAGAGAGGTCAGCACGCGGACAAACCTATGCACCCAGAGGTCTCGGGCCATCGCCCTGGGCCACCTGCGCGTTGCGAGACTGGCCGGGGTGCAGGCGCGACACAGAACTCGTCAGTGAAGTTTCCAGCCCAATCCGACAATCAGCCCGCACGTGTGAATCGTGACGTCACGAGCGTTTCGGAGAAACGTACTTTGCAGAGGGTCCCATACACATTATCCTGCGTGGTGGTAGTGCGTATAGGGCACGTCGACCCCCTCAGATCACACACCCAAATCCAATAGGCTCAATTAGTATCAAGCGGAGACAATCAGAGTCTCTGATGCTCCGCCACAATGTCACACTCGAGTGCCTTCCGGCCACACCGAAATCATAGATCCCCAGCGGGTACCCACCAGGGTGGACCCGCCTGTAACAAAGGTCAAGTAGCCGTGTGGTCAAATCATCCGGGTGAACGTATGAGGTATCACCCTCGAGGTTCACACTGAGGGTTGCACGACACAGAGTCGTATCGAAGTGGAGAGGAGGGAACACCCTCGAGACCACGACGAACAGCTACACTGCAGAGTATTCATCGGGAGTGCGTTACTCCCGTTGGGGGGTGTGAAGTGAGGTGTCGGTCCCTGGTCGACGATCACGTTGATCGAGTCGTCGATGATCAAGCAGGGGCAACAAGGGTAAGGTGGTGGGGTCACTGATGGTTCACTACCAACCTATACTAATCAGTTTATCATAGGCAGGTAAGGTAGCAATGAACAGGTTACAACAGCAAGCTATGCATCAGAATGGAGCATACATTAACAGTAGCAAAATCTAATGCAAGCAGGAGAATAGAATGGGCGATATCTGGAATGCTCAAGGGGGGGGGCTTGCCTGTTGCTCTGGCAAGAGGGAAGGTCGTCAACGGGCTGCTCGTCGTAGAGTAGTGCTCCTGGTGCAGCGCCGTCGGTCTCAGCGTCTATCGAGGAGAGAAGAGGAGAGAGGGAGAGAGAAACAATAAATTCACGGGAATAATGCAAACATATGTATGACATGCCTAAATGATATGCCGGGTGTTCTACTGCCTAACTAAAAGATTTAGTTAATTTAGGATTATTTGGATTTATTTAATTAAAGTTGGGCACTATTCATTTACTGAAATCGGTCTAAAAGTTCAATGTTCTATAGCTGCGAGCGTCTGACGGGAATACGGAGGACGTATTCGGGTTCATATCGTCGTTCTGAGCAAGTTTCATGTATAAAATATTTTCATCGGAGTTACGGTTTATTTTAATATGATTTTCTAAATTTTATTAATTTCTGAAATTAATTATTATTTAAGTAACATTATCCGAAAAAGTGCTGATGATGACATCAGCATGACATCATGCTGATGTCAGCAAGGGTAATTAAGTTATTACTAATTACTGTTAATTAACACTAATAGTTAATTAGATTAACCTAATCAGATTAATTAACTAATTAATAACTAATTGATTATTTTAATATTATTATTTTTACTTTTTTTTTAACGTTCGGTGGGGCCGGACCCCACATGTCATTGGGCCAGGGGGCACTGGCCCAGTGGTCAGTGGCCTGGCCACAGCGTGAGGGGCGCGCGGGGCGAGCGGAGCTGGGGCGCTGCGGGGGCCCGAACTGGAGCGGCCAGTCGGGGCCACGGGAGGGGGGGGGGCGCTGGCCGCGGCGGGTGGAGAGCAGACGTCAACGGCGGCAGAAGGCGGCCGCGGGGAACGGCGCGTAGTGTGGGGCCGCCCGACGAGGGCGAGGCGAGGCCATGAGCGACGGCGGGCGAGGCGCTGGCGACGGGGCTCGGCGATGCGTGGCGCGGCAACAGCAGCAGGGGCAAGGGGAGGAGCGGCAGGCGGCGGCGGCGCGCAGAGCAGGCGCCGGGCGGGCGAGCAGCGGAGGGCGAGCGAGGCCGAACGCGGTCGGGCGCAGCGAGCGGGGGCGTGTGCGCGCGGGGTAGGGAGCAGAGGGCGGCCGGTGGTGAGCAGCACGGGCGTGCAGCAGTGCGGCGGGGCGAAGGGAAGAGGAGGCCGAGGGCCTCACGGGGTTCGTGGGGGACGGGGCAACGGAGCTTGGGGAGGAGGACGATGATGATGCGCACAGGGGAGCAGGCCGGCGAGGAGGGAGGAGGCAAGCCGGCGGGTGGCGCGGGCTCCGGGCGGCGGCGCGGTCCAGCGGCGTCGAGGGTGGTCGTCGCCGGGCTCGATCCCGATCCGGAACTGGATCGGGGGAGGGGCGGAACGAGTGGGGAGGGGGGAGTGGGGTGTCGGTTAGGGTTTGGGTTTGGCTGCCCAGGGGATAAGGGGGTGGGGTGGGCCGGTCGGGCCAGGGGCCTTGGCCCAATTGGGCCGGGGGGGTCCCTTTTCTCTTTCTCTTTTCTTTTTGTTTTCTGTTTCTTTTACCCTTTTTCTTATTTATCTCTTGTCTCAGTTTAGTAAATAGTCAGGCCTCCTAATGGTTTTTGTAAAACATAACAATTGCTCCACAAATAACTAGGTATTACCTAACACTACCAGAAATTAGTTTGGAGACAATTGGAGCTGCCACAAATTTTATATAATGAAAAGCATTAATCCTCGCTGTTTTAATTATGTTAGAGCACTAATTATTTTTTATTTATTGGTTACAATTTTAGAATGGCCTCTGCAATATTTGTTATTTATCGAACATTTTAGTTTTTATGTTGGACAACTTTTATATTTCACTTTCATTAAATTTGAATTTGACTTAGGAGTTGAAATGCAATATGAGCTAATGATGATTAGCAGTGTTAATCTCGCTGACATGTCATTATCAAAAGTGATTACTGGTGCTAATCACCGGGGGTGTTACAATTCTCCTCATCTATTAAGAATTCTCGTCCCGAGAATTAAGAGGAAGTCTGAAAGAAAGAGGGGTTCTTTCACGAAGACGATCCTCGGTTCCCAGTGGGCCTCATCTTCAGAATGATTGACCACTGAACCTTGAGGAATTTGATTGACTTTTGACGAGTCCGACGTTCAGCTTCATCAAGAATACGGATGGGATGTTCTGGATAAGATAGATCTTTCCGTAATTCAAGCACTTCGTGATCCACAGCTCGAATAGGATCTTGAAGCAGCGGCGGAGTGGCTATACATGAAAGACGTCATGTACTTGGGAAAGATTAGGCGGCAACTGCAATTGATATGCCACTTCTCCCGACGGGCAAGAATACGGAACGGGCCAATGTAGCGAGGAGCTAACTTGCCTTTGATTCCGAACCGATGAGTGCCTTTCAACGAGAGAGTGACGCGGAGGTAAGCTTGCTCGCCAGGTTGATAGACTATTTCCTGGTGCTTTCGGTCATAGTTGCTTTCTGACGAGACTGAGAGTTTCAAATGTTCACGGACAATGTGGACTTGATCTTCTGCTTGCTGAATAATGTCCGGTCCGACGAGTGAGCGTTCCCCAGTTCTGACCAATTCAGAGGGGTTCGACACTTACGACCATATAGAATTCAAACGGTGCCATCTTCAGACTAGCTTGATAGCTATTGTTGTAGAGAATTCGGCATACGGGAGAGATTCCTCCATTTCTTACCGAAGGAGATGACGCAAGCTCGAAGCATATCTTCGAGCACTTGATTAACTCGTTCAACTTGACCCTGTGACTGAGGGTGAAAAGCGGTGCTAAAAGACAGGTGTGTTCCCCAAGCTTCTTGGAAACTATTCTAGAATCTGGAGGTGAAGAGGCTGCCACGATCAGAACTGATCTCCAACGGAACACCATGGAGTGACACAATCGGAAACATACAAGTCTGCTAACTGGCTAGCAGTGTGTGCTCTTTAACTGGCAGAAAGTGGGCAACCTTAGAGAATCGGTGAATGACGACAAATATAGCATCATTACCCTTCTGGGATTTGGGAAAACCGTAGAAGTAATAAACCATTTGGACCGGCCCATTTCCATTAGGAATTGTAAGGGGTTGCAGAGTTCCTGCGGGCCTTTGATGTGAGCTTTAACGCGGCGGCAAAACGTCACCACTCAGAAACATAACGAGCAATGTCTCACTTCATATTGGCCACCAGTATCTCTGACAAATGTCACGGTACATCTTTGTTCTACCAGGATGAATTGACAGAGGAGTGTCATGAGCTTCCATCATAACATGTTCCTCTCTTCTTTGAACTTAGGTACAAAGAGACGGTGTTGGAAAAATAGGATCCCATCATATCAAGAGGAACTCCGAGGTTTTCCTTTTTCAAAGTACCGCTTGATCCTTTCAACTTCAGAGTCATACCGTGCATAGTTTTGATGTTGTGTTCTAACTTGGTTCGACAACGAGGGGTATGAGATAACCCTGTGGAACAATATGGAGGTTCAATTTACGAAACTCTACATAAGAAGAGGTTGTGATTCCTGAACCATATGGTTGCTGCAATAAGCCTTGCGGCTCAAGCATCGGCCATTGCATTACGTTGCCTTGCCAGGGGTGTATGAGATATCATATCTAATGGCAATTGTCTCGAGCCATCTTTGTTGACGAAGGTTCAGATCCGGTTGAGTATATAAATACTTCAAACTTTGGATGTCCGTATATATCTCGCAACGGTTACCGAGAAGGTAATGTCGCCATAGCTTCAGGGCATAAATAACCGCAGAAAGTTACGATCGTGCACTGGGTAATTTTCTTCGTGAGGACGCAATTGTCGGAGGCATAAGCAATCACCTTGCGTTCTTGCATTAGGACACAGCCTAATCCTTGACGGGAGGCATCGCAGTATATCACGAAATCCTTTTGGGGATCCGGGGGTGCTAATACTGGGGCAGAGTCAATTTATCTTTTAGTGTCTGAAAGCTTTCTTGACATTTTTTGTCCACTCAAATTTAACACCTTTGTGAAGCAGATTGTCAAGGTTTTGCAATCTTGGAAAAGTTCTCAACGAATCGACGGCAATAACTAGCAAGTCGAGAAAACTTCTGACTTGCTAAAATTCTTGGGGGAGTCCAGTCAAGAATAGCCTGAACCGTTCGGGGTTAACAGCAATTCCATCCTTGGAAATCACATGTCCAAGGTAAGTTACTTCAGAAGCCAAATTCACATTTAGAATACTTGGCATACAACTGGTGTTCTCGGAGCCTTTCTAGTACCAAACGGAGGTGTTCAGCATGTTCTTCTTTATTCTTAGAATTTCAGGATATCATCCAAATAAACCACGACGAATTTGTCCAGGTAATCATGAATAATAATCATCAGACGGGAGAAAGTTGCTGGGGCATTCGTTAGGCCAAACGCACATGACGGTGTATTCATAGGAGCCATAACGAGTGACGAATGCAAGTCTTGGGAAATCCTCTTCACGGACACGGATCTGGTGATAACCCCACCTCAGGTCGAGTTTAGAGAACACCGACGATCCAGCGAGTTGATCATAAAGATCATTGATCCGGGGCAGTGGGTATATTCTGGATTGTGCTTGGTTAATGGCCGATAATCTGAACCAAACGGTTAGTTCCATCCTTCTTCCTAACGAAGAGTGAAGGTGCTCCCCAAGCAGAGGAACTGGGGGGATCAAACCACTTTAAGTGACTTGTCGATTTCTTCCTAAGCTCGAGTAGGTGATGCGGAGGCATCTTATAAGGTCGCTTGGCAATAGGGACGGTGCCAGGCTTCAAGTGGATGACGAACTCGACAGCATCCTGCCGGGGGTTGGATACTGGAAGTTCTTCTGGAAGAACGTCTGGAAAATCTCGAATGACAGGAACGTTCTAGATCCCTTCCAGAGGTGAGGCGTTCAAAGCATTCAGAGCATATATCTGAGCTTAGCGTCCCGAGTAATCGCGGCGGTATAATTCACATCTCATCGGTGGGGTGAGAGTTGAGGCTTTAGTGGCACAATGATCGAAGCATGTGAGCTTTAAAACCAATCATTCCAAGTATGAGGTCTGGTGGAGACTTCAGGAGACGATGGGCGAGGCAGGAATTCCAATCCTTTAATTTGACGGTAACGTCAGAGGTGTATTACATCAGCATGACAGTGACTCCGGGAGTTTTATGACTAACGGAGTATGCATTTTCTCATATCGAATGCCATGCATCATGCAAATTTTCCAGAGATGAATGAATGTGATGTCCTGAATCAAAATAAAACAGAAGCAGTACTGAGTTAACAAGAGGGTACCCATCACAGTAGCAGGTTGATCTGGACTTCTTCAATGTCAATGTTTAGGGTGTCCAGACCCTTGTGCAGCAGACCCGGTATTATAGTGCGGGTCTGGTTGTTTGCCACGACCATTGCCACGGCCAGTACGGGGAAAGGCTAACTGATTCTGATTCTGGCGGCAGTCTTTAGCTGGTGTCCTGGTTTGCGGCACTTGAAGCATAGACCATATTCAGGACGAAGGGAGCATTGTTTTGAATAGCTTGAGCTTAGCTGCCTCGGTGGTGGAGGAGGCAGACGTGGTGAAGCATAGTTGTCTTTGGCGCAGAGGTGATTGGAACGGAATGCATTATTGGGAAAAAAACTCGACGCTTCAATGCTGAGCCCGAAGATGAGCCAGCATCACGATAGCGCTTCTGCGAGTCCTTGTATTCCACTGAGCGGTTCAAAGAATAGCCTTGTTCGTCAGAGTTGAAAAAGTCATTGATGTCTTGAGCAGCTAGGGCAAGCTTGAGGTCAGGGTTGTTAGTCCATTACGGAACTTCTCTTGTCTGGACTGTGGCGATGTCTTCTTCGCATAGGGGAGAGGTCAGAAATTCCCGCTGATAAGCTTCAACGGCCTTTTGCCCTGGGTGAGGTTACGGAACTGGGTCTTCAGCGTTCCATAATTGCTTGAGGGATATAACGTGTACGGAAAGCAGCCTGGAACTCATACCAGGTGATGAATGTTCCAACAGGTAGAGTACGCTTGTGTTGTCCCACATGAGCAGCGGGGCCCTTAAGAAAAAGGCCGCGAAGTTAACAAGTTGGCGGGCGACGAGGGGCGACATTAGCTGACTCCATCTCGTGAGTGATGTCGCGGAGCCAGTCATGGCATCCAGGGGTTTGTCAGAGTGCGAAACTGCGTTGGGTTGAGTCGCGTAAAACTCTGTCAAAGTTATTGAAGCTGGGTTCTGTTCTGGTTGTTCTGATGCGAGGAAACTAAGCCATGATTCCCAACATGAACTGGCGGTTACAAGCTCAAACTGTGCATCATAGCGCCATATATTGTTGGGCGGTGGTGGGCGTTCAGGGGCACGACCACGACCACGACCACCTGGTCTAACCATCCTGTAAGTATCAACAGGGGTAGTTAGTAAAAGCAATTGCGAGTGTTTAGTGTCAAACATGATGTAACTCGACAACAATTTAAGTAATGTAACAGATACATAACAGTCGTCATTAAGACATACAGATCCAACACAGAGTCGGGTTCATGCGGACAGCCTAACGGCGCAAATTGAAAAATAGAGGCACCTGGCGGGCGCAGGCAGCGGTAAGGAAGTACACAACATGACATAGCAAAGGCTAAATAGCGTCGGGAAAGGAAGAAAACCACTGAAACGGGGTAACTGCAAGTGGACGACGAATGTTCATCGCGGCAGGATCCTGTGCTCCATGTGCACTCTGATGCAGAAAACCGTCCGAACTGTAAGAAGAGGTCCACGTGCAGGCAGGAGTGACCTCCCACAGCAGGCCAATCAATACCTGGCGGCCATCTCGGTCCTGCGTGGAGTAAAGAATATACTCTGGATGTATCCGCCGAAACAAGCTGGTTAGCAAATGTGTCATAGCCTCGTAGTAGCGTGCGAGTGGCGAACAAGTCGACGGCAAGAGCCCCGAGCAGTGCGATCCAGAGCCGAGTGCACTGATCAGAAGCGGGTCAGTAGCGTCGAGACTTGTACGGGGCACCAGATAGCTGTGTAAGTATCCAGTAGCATCCAACAGTGCATACGGAATGTACCGAAACACAGTATCATCCAAGTTATTCGCGGAACTGTCCCGGAGATGTACGACAGACAGAGTAGGCGGCATATGGACTGCCATCTCAATCCGTCACGCCTAACCGTGAAAAAGGTTGTAGCTCGGTGTCCTGAGTGGTTCTGCTGTCATAAATCCGAACTTCAGCGACAGTACTGTTCCTGATTGAACTCGTGGTAAACCTCATAAACCAAGTACTCAGGATACCAACGGTAGCCAAGTCTGTTCATGAGAGCGATCAGGACGCTGGAACCCAGGGGCATTACGAGCCAAGTGGAAGCACAAGAGTGTGTCTAGGACGCGGTGGAAACAAACGATCCATTGAAAACAGAGGAAATTCAGATTTGTCAAATGACAAAGAGAAGTTTAAACACAACTCGGAGAGGAAGGTTTTAAACAAAAACATGGTAAAGGAAAATGATTATAGATAATCAGATCAATGACAGGGAAATCGCCCAGTATCCAGCTCTCCGGGGGTGACGGGATTAGAGATCCTAAGTGTCGGCGTTAATAAAATATTTAACCGAGTAGAAGAGAAGAGATCAGAGTCCCAGAGTAAGGACAAGGAATAAAAGTCCTAATACCACCCAGTTGGCGACGTGGGCCCGTAGCCACACAGCCAAGTTAGTAATTAGTTTTTTCGGAAACACACCCTTACAAGTGACAGATATAACCGGTGGTCGCTCTCTCGCATGGTGGCGACGAGAGGACGGGTAGGATTATTGCTATCGTGTTGCTGGGTTAACTTCCAAACTAATCTTTCTATTGCTTCAGATGAAGGCTGCCAGAAGAGTAGTCTTCGACAGGACTAGCTATCCCCCTCTTATCTGGCATTCTGCAGTTCAGTCCACGATATTGCCTCTTTACACATATTACCATGCATATGTAGTATAGATCCTTGCTTGCGAGTACTTGGATGAGTACTCACGGTTGCTTTCCCCTCCTTTCCCTTTTTCCCTTCTTGCTGGGTTGTCGCAACCAGATGTTGGAGCCAGGAGCCAGACGCACCTACGACGACTATCCACCAGGGCGGAGACTACTACTAGGTCCAGGACGCCGACGACAGGAGTGTTAGGAGGATCCCAGGCAGGGGGGCCCTGCGCTCTGTTCGATCTGTGGGATCCGTTTGTGCTAGCCATCTTATGGCACCTTTGTTTAACCTATGTCTGTATCAGATATTGTTGCTTCCGCTGACTCGTCTATGATCGAGCATTTGTATTCGAGCCCTCGTGGCCCCGGCTTGTATTATGATGCTTGTATGACTTATTTATGTTTAGAGTTGTGTTGTGATATCTTCCGTGAAGTCCTGATCTTGATCGTACACGTTTTGCGGCATGATTAGGGTACGATTGAGCGGGGGCGCCACAACAATTTTTAAAATCACAAAATTCCAAAGGGAAAATAGGTTTTGTGACGTGTAGACGTTTTAGGGTTTAGAGCGTGGGTTTAGATTTCCAAGTTTAGGTTTAGGTTTTAGGGTTTGAACCTTTAGTGTTTACTGTTTAGAATAGGAGTTTCACAGGTTTAAGTCCCGGGTTAGGGTTTTCAGAGTTCATTTGTAGTGCATTTCAATTTCAGGCTAATTTAGCTCAAAATATTTTTAAATGCATGAAAAAATAGCAATGAAAAGTAAAAAGTGTGAAATTGTAAGGAGTGTGGCTTTGAATGGTTCAATATTGAACACACACAAATTCTATAGTTGAAATAAAAATTAAAAAATGAAATGTCTTGTAAAAGCTAAGTTTTCGTCCGGAAACCCTGTTACTTATAAGAGATGTCATTTTGTACACGAAGTGACATCCAATTTTTGCCATAACGTCTCAACTTTTTAGCACAAGCTAGTTGGGTGATGAAATGATGTACCATGCCAAGTTTCAGGGTTTCAGAGTTCATTTGTAGTGCTTTTCAATTTCAGGCTAATTTAGGCTCAAGGATCATTAAATGCATAAAAAATATCAAATGAAGTCAGCAAGTGTTGAAATTTAAGGATGGTGCTTTGAATGGTTCATATTGAAAACACAAAAATTCTTCAGTTAATATAAGTTTAAAAATGAAATGTGGTAAACTCTGGTCAACAGTGGTCAAACACTGGTCAAAACCAACTACTTATTTAATAAATATTAGTGTTAATAAAATTATTGGTTTTTTAGAATAATAATTTAAAACTCAAACGTGAAGCTGTGTGACATCATGGTCACATTTTTCTGATAATAAGGATATATTGGTTGAATTTTGATTTACAGTTTTAAGATATTAATGAATAAAGGAGTTCAAATAAAATAATAATGTTAATTATTTATTTTTCATTGAATTCAATATTATTATTACTTATTTTATTTTGAACTTTTTGTATTATTTGGATTTTTGATTTTTTTTTTTTGTTTTTTGAGAATTTTCATTTTTTGTAATTTTTCCTTCTTTTGAATTATTTTTGAGTTTTAAATTACTCATTGTTGTTTGTTAATTATTGTTTAATTTAATAATTTTTTGGTATTCAAAATTAAATCATGTGACTCAAGACCTAAGGGTAACAGGATTGATAGCTTACTATGTGCAGGAAAAACAACAAGTGCAGACTTGGAAACTAGGGGAGATAGAACCTGAAAGTTAAGCGTGCTCGGGCTGGAATAGTGAGAGGATGGGTGACCGGCTGGAATAGTGAGAGGATGGGGTGACGCGCCGGGAAGTTAGACGATTTGGAATGAGTGCTGATTAGAGATTAGAGATTAAATTCTGAAGCAGTGAGGAGGGGTGATTAGAGATTAAATTGTCAAATAATTCAAAGATTTGTGAAAATTAGAAGAAAATTAAAAACAAATTAAATTTTAAAAAAAATTGTTACAAATTTAAAAAAATCAAAAAAATTGAAAAAAAGATTTTGAGATTTTTTCCTTAGTCCCGGTTGGTGTTAAAGTTCTCCAGCCCCGCCATGAGCGGCCACGTGGACGGCTTTAGTCCCGGTTCGTAACAACAACCGGGACTAAGGGGGGGCGGTCCTTTAGTCTCGACCCTTTTGTCCCGGTCCAGAACCAGACTAAGGCCCTCTGGAACCGGGACTAAAGGCCCGTTTTCCGTTTCGACAATTTTTTAAAATCACAAAATTCAAAGGGGAAATAGAGTTTTGGACGTTTTAGACGTTTTAGGGTTTAGGGCTAGGGTTTGGATTTCAGAGTTTAGGGTTAGGTGTTATGGTTTGAACCTTTAGTGGTTTACAATTTAGAATAAGAGTTTCAGACGTTTTAAGTCCGGTGTGTTAGGGCTAGGACAATTTTTTAAAATCACTAAATTCCAAAGGGATAATAGAGTTTTTGAACGTTCTAGACGTTTAGGGTTTAGGGCTAGGGTTTAGATTTCCAAGTTTAGGATTAGGTTTTTGGTTTGAACCTTTAGTGTTTACTGTTTAGAATAGAGTTCAGACGTTTTATGTCCGGGTTAGGGTTTAGGACAATTTTTAAAATCACTAAATTCCAAAGGGAAAATAAAGTTTTTCGACGTTTAGACGTTTTAGGGTTTAGATTCCAAGTTTAGGTTAGGTTTTATGGTTTGAACCTTTAGTGTTACTGTTTAGAATAGGGTGTCAGACGTTTTAAGTCCTGGGTTTAGGGTTTAGGACAATTTTTTTAAATCACAAAATTCCAAAGGGAAAATAGAGTTTTTGGACGTTTTTAGGGTTAGGGCTAAGGTTTAGGTTTCAGAGTTTAGGGTTAGGTTTATGGTTTGAACCTTTAGTGTTTACTGTTTAGAATAGAGTGTCAGACGTTTTTTTTTTGTACCGGGTTGGGTTTACGACAATTTTTTAAAATCACAAATTCCAAAGGGAAAATAGAGTTTTTGGACGTTTTAGACGTTTTTTAGGGTTTAGGGCTAGGGTTTAGATTTCAGAGTTTAGGGTTAGGTTTTAGTTTGAACCTTTATGTAACACCCTCGGTGATTAGCAATAGTAATCACTTTGATAATGACATGTCAGCGAGATTAACGCTGCATAATCATCATTAGCTCATATTGCATTTCAACTCCAAGCCAAATTCAAATTTAAATGAAAGTGAAATATAAAAGTTGTCCAACATAAAAACTAAAATGTTCGATAAATAACAAATATTGCAGAGGGCTAGTCTAAAATTGAAACCAATAAATATAAATAATTAGGTGGCTCTAACATAATTAAAACAGCGAGGATTAATGCATATTAATATTATAAAATTGTGGGAGCTCCAATTGTCTCCAAACTAATTTTTGGTAGTGGTGGATAATACCTAGTATTTATTGGAGTAGTTGTTAGTTTTCAAAAATCATTAGGAGGCCTGACTATTTACTAAGCTGAGAAAAGAAAATAAAGAAAAAGATAAAAGCAAAGAAAAGAAAGAAAAAGGACCCCCTTCCCCCCGGCCCAACTGGGCCCCAGCCCAGCCGGCGGCCCGCCCGGCCCCGCCCCGCGCCTACTTGGCCTCCCCCTGGAGGCCACAGAAACCCTAGCACCACCCACTTCCCCCCCCCACTCCCTCGACTGGATCTGGATTGGGAGGAGCCGATCCCCTCCCGCTCCGGTCGTCCCGCGCCCTCGACCGCCCGCGCTCGGACGCCGCCGCCCCCGTCGCCGCCTCCCCCTCGTCAGACACGCCGCCCAGCACGCCGCCTCCCCCGTCTTCCTCCCCGAGCCCCGCGCGCTCCCCGCGCGCGTGGCGCCCCCCGACTCAATCGTACACAATCATACGCCAAACGTGTACGATCAAGCACAGGGACTCCGGGAAGATATCACAACAAAACTCTAACACAACTTAAAGGAGGTCCACATATACAAACGGGATCCGAAGATCGAATACATAAGTCAGTCATACAAATATTATCTGAGTACGAACATAGTTAGACAAGTTTTGCCTTAAGAAGGTAGCACAAACAGCGACACTAGATCGAAAGGCTTGGCCTCCTGCCTGGGAGCCTCCGATCCTACTCCTGGTCATCTGGCTCGATCAGTAGTAAGTACCCTCTGGACCCTCCTGGTAGTAGGCTCCGGTGGTGGCATGACTCCTGGACTCCATCGTCTGTTTGTATCATCAATGTGGGATATATGGGGAAAAGAGAAAGTAAAGCAACCGTGAGTACTCATCCGAAGTACTCAGCAAGCAAGGATCTATACTACATATGCAACATTATCAATGGAGAAAAGGCTGTATATGTGGACTGGGCTGCAGAAATGCCAGAATAGGGAGAAGACCTAGTCCTATCGAAGACTAGCATCTTCAAACATCTTCACATGGCCATCATCTTGCAGCAGTAGAAGAGAGTAGAATAGCATTTTATTTAACAAACATGTTGTAGTACAGCTTAAAGATCCTTCCTCGACTCCCAAGCGAGAAAGCGATCCCGAAGCTTCAATTAAGTAACAAGTATCCAGTTTAAGTAGTAGATCGGGATACACAAACTGAGCGTCCTTTACCGTAGGACCGGCTATTGATAGAAAATTCATCCCTGCAGGGGTGCACTACTGTTACCCAACACGCTCGATCAACTCTGGCCGGACACACTTGCTGGGTAATGCCCATCCTCGGAAGATCAACACAAAGCAGCGCCCTACCTAGGCTCGGCAGAGAGGTCAGCACGCCGGACAAACCTATGCACCCAGAGGTCTCGGGCCATCGCCCTGGGCACCCTGCGCGTTGCGAGACTGGCCGGGGTGCAGGCGCGACACAGAACTCGTCAGTGAAGTTTCCAGCCCAATCCCGACAATCAGCCCGCACGGTGAATCGTGACGTCAGACGAGCTTTCGGAGAAACGTACTTTGCAGAGGGTCCCATAACCATTATCCTGCGTGGTGGTAGTGCGTATAGGGCACGTCGACCCCCTCAGATCACACACCCAAATCCAATAGGCTCAATTAGTATCAAGCGGAGACAATCAGAGTCTCTGATGCTCCGCCACAATGTCACACTCGAGTGCCCTTCCGGCACACCCGAAATCATAGATCCCCAGCGGGTACCCACCAGGGTGGACCCGCCTGTAACAAAGGTCAAGTAGCCGTGTGGTCAAATCATCAGGGTGAACGTATGAGGTATCACCCTCGAGGTTCACACTGAGGGTTGCACGACAGAGTCGTATCGGAAGTGGAGAAGGAGGAATCACCCTCGATGACCACGACCGAACAGCTACACTGCAGAGTATTCATCGGGAGTGCGTTACGATCACGTTGGGGGGTGTGAAGTGAGGTGTCGGTCTCTGGTCGACGATCACGTTGATCGAGTCGTCGATGATCAAGCAGGGGCAACAAGGGTAAGGTGGTGGGGTCACTGATGGTTCACTACCAACCTATACTAATCAGTTTATCATAGGCAGGTAAGGTAGCAATGAACAGGTTACAACAGCAAGCTATGCATCAGAATAGGAGCATACATTAACAGTAGCAAAATCTAATGCAAGCAGGAGAATAGAATGGGCGATATCTGGAATGCTCAAGGGGGGGGGCTTGCCTGGTTGCTCTGGCAAGAGGGGAAGGTCGTCAACGGGCTGCTCGTCGGTAGAGTAGTCGTATCCTGGTGCAGCGCCGTCGGTCTCAGCGTCTATCGAGAGAGAGAAGGAGGGGGAGAGAAACAATAAATTCACGGGAATAATGCAAACAATATGTATGACATGCCTAAATGATATGCCGGGGTGTTCTACTGCCTAACTAAATGATTTAGTTAATTTAGGAATTTATTTGGATTTATTTAATTAAAGTTGGGCACTATTCATTTACTGAAATCGGTCTAAAAGTTCAATGTTCTTATAGCTGCGAGCGTCTGACGGGAATACGGAGGACGTATTCGGGTTCATATCGTCGTTCTGAGCAAGTTTCATGTATAAAATATTTTCATCGGAGTTACGGTTTATTTAATATGATTTTCTAAATTTTTATTAATTTCTGAAATTTAATTAATTATTTAAGTCAACATTATCCGAAACAGTGCTGATGATGACATCAGCATGACATCATGCTGATGTCAGCAAGGTTAATTAAGTTAATTACTAATTACTGTTTAATTAACACTAATTAGTTAATTAGATTAACCTAATCAGGATTAATTAACTAATTAATTAACTAATTGATTATTTTAATTATTATTTTTTACTTTTTTTTTAACGTTCGGTGGGGCCGGACCCCACATGTCATTGGGCCAGGGGGCACTGGCCCAGTGGTCAGTGGCCCTGGCCACAGCGTGCACGGGCGCGCGGGCGAGCGGGCGCTGGGGCGCTGCGGGGCGCCCGAACTGGACGCGGCCAGTCGGGGCCACGGCGAGGGGGGGGGGCGCTGGCCGCGGCGGGTGGACGGAGCAGACGTCAACGGCGGCAGAGGCGGCCGCGGGGAACGGCGCGTAGTGTGGGGCCGCACGACGAGGGCGAGGCGAGGCCATGAGCGAGCGCGGGCGAGGCGCTGGCGACGGGGCTCGGCCGATGCGTGGCGCGGCAACAGCAGCAGGGGCAAGCGGGAGGAGCGGCAGGCGGGCGCGCGCGCGAGCAGGCGCCGGGGCGGGCGAGCAGCGGAGGGCGAGGCGAGGCCGACGCGGTCGGGCGCAGCCGAGCGCGGGCGCGTGTGCGCGCGGGTAGGGAGCAGAGGGCGGCCGGTCGTGGTGAGCACGCACGGGCGGTGCAGCAGTGCGGCGGGGCGAAGGGAAGAGGAGGCCGAGGGCCTCACCGGGGTTCGTGGGGGACGGGGCAACGGAGCTTGGGGAGGAGGACGATGATGATGCGCACAGGGGAGGCAGGCCGGCGAGGAGGAGGAGGCAAGCCGGCGCGGTGGCGCGGGCTCCGGGCGGCGGCGCGGTCCAGCGGCGTCGAGGGTGGTCGTCGCCGGGCTCGATCCCGATCCGGAACTGGATCGGGGGAGGGGGCGAACGAGTGGGGAGGGGGGAGTGGGGTGTCGGTTAGGGTTTGGGTTTGGCTGCCCAGGGGATAAGGGGGTGGGGTGGGCCGGTCGGGCCAGCTGGGCCTTGGCCCAATTGGGCCGGGGGGGGTCCCTTTTCTCTTTCTCTTTTTCTTTTTGTTTTCTGTTTTCTTTTACCCTTTTTCTTTTATTTATTCTCTTGTCTCAGTTTAGTAAATAGTCAGGCCTCCTAATGGTTTTTGTAAAACATAACAATTGCTCCAACAAATACTAGGTATTACCTAACACTACCAGAAATTAGTTTGGAGACAATTGGAGCTGCCACAAATTTTTATAATAATGAAAATGCATTAATCCTCGCTGTTTTAATTATGTTAGAGCCACCTAATTATTTTATTATTTATTGGTTACAATTTTAGAATGGCCTCTGCAATATTTGTTATTTATCGAACATTTTAGTTTTTATGTTGGACAACTTTTATATTTCACTTTCATTTAAATTTGAATTTGACTTAGGAGTTGAAATGCAATATGATGCTAATGATGATTATGCAGTGTTAATCTCGCTGACATGTCATTATCAAAAGTGATTACTGTTGCTAATCACCGGGGGTGTTACAATTCTCCTCATCTATTAAGAATTCTCGTCCCGAGAATTAAGAGGAAGTCTGAAAGAAAGAGGGGTATTCTTCACGAAGACGATCCTCGCGTTCCCAAGTGGCCTCATCTTCAGAATGATTTGACCACTGAACCTTGAGGAATTTGATTGACTTTTGACGAGTCCGACGTTCAGCTTCATCAAGAATACGGATGGGATGTTCTGGATAAGATAGATCTTTCCGTAATTCAAGCACTTCGTGATCCACAGCTCGAATAGGATCCTTGAAGCAGCGGCGGAGTTGGCATACATGAAAGACGTCATGTACTTGGGAAAGATTAGGCGGCAACTGCAATTGATATGCCACTTCTCCTCGACGGGCAAGAATACGGAACGGGCCAATGTAGCGAGGAGCTAACTTGCCTTTGATTCCGAACCGATGAGTGCCTTTCAACGGAGTGACGCGGAGGTAAGCTTGCTCGCCAGGTTGATAGACTATTTCCTGGTGCTTTCGGTCATAGTTGCTCTTCTGACGAGACTGAGAGCTTTCAAATGTTCACGGACAATGTGGACTTGATCTTCTGCTTGCTGAATAATGTCCGGTCCGACGAGTGAGCGTTCCCCAGTTTCTGACCAATTCAGAGGGGTTCGACACTTACGACCATATAGAACTTCAAACGGTGCCATCTTCAGACTAGCTTGATAGCTATTGTTGTAAGAGAATTCGGCATACGGGAGAGATTCCTCCCATTTCTTACCGAAGGAGATGACGCAAGCTCGAAGCATATCTTCGAGCACTTGATTAACTCGTTCAACTTGACCCTGTGACTGAGGGTGAAAAGCGGTGCTAAAAGACAGGTGTGTTCCCATAGCTTCTTGGAAACTATTCTAGAATCTGGAGGTGAAGAGGCTGCCACGATCAGAACTGATCTCCAACGGAACACCATGGAGTGACACAATTCGGGAAACATACAAGTCTGCTAACTGGCTAGCAGTGATTGTCTCTTTAACTGGCAGAAAGTGGGCAACCTTAGAGAATCGGTGAATGACGACAAATATAGCATCATTACCCTTCTGGGATTTGGGAAAACCAGTAATGAAATCCATTTGGACCTTGTCCCATTTCCATTTAGGAATTGTAAGGGGTTGCAGAGTTCCTGCGGGCCTTTGATGTTGAGCTTTAACGCGGCGGCAAACGTCACACTCAGAAACATAACGAGCAATGTCTCACTTCATATTAGGCCACCAGTATCTCTGACAAATGTCACGGTACATCTTTGTGCTACCAGGATGAATTGACAGAGGAGTGTCATGAGCTTCCATCATAACATGTTCTCTCTCTTCTTTGAACTTAGGTACAAAGAGACGGTGTTGGAAAAATAGGATCCCATCATTATCAAGATGGAACTCCGACGGTTTTCCTTTTTCAAAGTACCGCTTGATCCTTTCAACTTCAGAGTCATACCGTTGCATAGTTTTGATGTTGTGTTCTAAATCTGGTTCGACAACGAGGGTATTGAGATAACCCTGTGGAACAATATGGAGGTTCAATTTACGAAACTCTACATAAAGAAGAGGTTGTGATTCCTGAACCATATGGTTGCTGCAATAAGCCTTGCGGCTCAAAGCATCGGCCATTACGTTTGCCTTGCCAGGGGTGTATGAGATATTCATATCATAATCGGCAATTGTCTCGAGCCATCTTTGTTGACGAAGGTTCAGATCCGGTTGAGTATATAAATACTTCAAACTTTGATGATCCGTATATATCTCGCAACGGTTACCGAGAAGGTAATGTCGCCATAGCTTCAGGGCATAAATAACCGCAGAAAGTTCGAGATCGTGCACTGGGTAATTTTCTTCGTGAGGACGCAATTGTCGGGAGGCATAAGCAATCACCTTGCGTTCTTGCATTAGGACACAGCCTAATCCTTGACGGGAGGCATCGCAGTATATCACGAAATCCTTTTGGGGATCCGGGGGTGCTAATACTGGGGCAGATGTCAATTTATCTTTTAGTGTCTGAAAGCTTTCTTGACATTTTTCTGTCCACTCAAATTTAACACCTTTGTGAAGCAGATTTGTCAATGGTTTTGCAATCTTGGAAAAGTTCTCAACGAATCGACGGCAATAACTAGCAAGTCCGAGAAAACTTCTGACTTGCTTAACATTCTTCGGGGGAGTCCAGTCAAGAATAGCCTGAACTCGTTCGGGGTTAACAGCAATTCCATCCTTGGAAATCACATGTCCAAGGTAAGTTACTTCAGAAAGCCAAAATTCACATTTAGAATACTTGGCATACAACTGGTGTTCTCGGAGCCTTTCTAGTACCAAACGGAGGTGTTCAGCATGTTCTTCTTTATTCTTAGAATATATCAGGATATCATCCAAATAAACCACGACGAATTTGTCCAGGTAATCCATGAATATATAATTCATCAGACGGGAGAAAGTTGCTGGGGCATTCGTTAGGCCAAACGACATGACGGTGTATTCATAGGAGCCATAACGAGTGACGAATGCAGTCTTGGGAATATCCTCTTCACGGACACGGATCTGGTGATAACCCAACCTCAGGTCGAGTTTAGAGAACACCGACGATCCAGCGAGTTGATCATAAAGATCATTGATCCGGGGCAGTGGGTATTTATTCTGGATTGTGCCTTGGTTAATGGGCCGATAATCCTGAACCAAACGGTTAGTTCCATCCTTCTTCCTAACGAAGAGTGAAGGTGCTCCCCAAGCAGAGGAACTGGGGCGGATCAAACCACTTTTAAGTGACTTGTCGATTTCTTCCTTAAGCTCGAGTAGGTGATGCGGAGGCATCTTATAAGGTCGCTTGGCAATAGGGACGGTGCCAGGCTTCAAGTGGATGACGAACTCGACAGCTCTAGCCGGGGGTATTCCTGGAAGTTCTTCTGGAAAGACGTCTGGAAAATCTCGAATGACAGGAACGTTCTAGATCCCTTCCAGAGGTGAGGCGTTCAAAGCATTCAGAGCATATATCTGAGCTTCAGCGTCCCGAGTAATGCGGGCGGTATAATTCACTATCTCATCGGTGGGGTGAAGAAGTTGGACGGCTTTAGTGGCACAATTGATCGAAGCAATGTGAGCTTTAAACCAATCCATTCCAAGTATGAGGTCTATGGTGGAAGACTTCAGGACGATGGGCGAGGCAAGGAATTCCAATCCTTTAATTTCGACGGTAACGTCAGGTGCTATTACATCAGCATGACAGTGACCTCCGGGAGTTTTAATGACTAACGGAGTATGCATTTTCTCATATCGAATGCCATGCATCAATGCAAATTTTCCAGAGATGAATGAATGTGATGCTCCTGAATCAAATAAAACAGAAGCAGGTACTGAGTTAACAAGAAGGGTACCCATCACAGTAGCAGGTTGATCCTGGACTTCTTCAATGTCAATGTTGTAGGCGTGTCCACGACCTTGTGCAGCAGACCCGGTATTATAGTTGCGGGTCTGGTTGTTGCCACGACCATTGCCACGGCCAGTACGGGGAAAGGCTAACTGATTCTGATTCTGGCGGCAGTCTTTAGCCTGGTGTCCTGGTTTGCGGCACTTGAAGCATAGACCATCTTCAGGACGAAGAGGAGCATTGTTTTGAATAGCTTGAGCTTTAGGCTGCCTCGGTGGTGGAGGAGGCAGACGTGGTGAAGCATAGTTGTTCTTTGGCGCAGAGGTATTGGAACGGAATGCATTATTGGGAATCCAAACTCGACGCTTCAATGCTGAGCCCGAAGATGAGCCAGCATCACGATAGCGCTTCTGCGATTCCTTGTATTCCATCTGAGCGGTCTCAACAAGAATAGCCTTGTTCGTCAGAGTTGAAAAGTCATTGATGTCTTGAGCAGCTAGGGCAAGCTTGAGGTCAGGGTGTAGTCCATTACGGAACTTCTCTTGTCTGCGTGCATCTGTGGCGATGTCTTCTTCAGCATAGCGGGAGAGGTCTAGAAATTCCCGCTGATAAGCTTCAACGGCCTTATTGCCCTGGGTGAGGTTACGGAACTGGGTCTTCATGCGTTCCATAAT
This sequence comes from Thinopyrum elongatum, assembly GCA_011799875.1. Classification (NCBI taxonomy): domain Eukaryota; kingdom Viridiplantae; phylum Streptophyta; class Magnoliopsida; order Poales; family Poaceae; genus Thinopyrum; species Thinopyrum elongatum. The sequence continues at coordinate 189,037 of JAAAXO010000635.1, read as the reverse complement.
TGCTTGAGGGATATAACGTGTACGGAAAGCAGCCTGGAACTCATACCAGGTGATGACTGTTCCAACAGGTAGAGTACGCTTGTGTGTGTCCCACCATTGAGCAGCGGGGCCCTTTAAGAAAAAGGCCGCGAAGTTAACATAGTTGGCAGGGGCGACATTAGCTGACTCCATCTCGTGAGTGATGTCGCGGAGCCAGTCATCGGCATCCAGGGGTTTGTCAGAGTTGCGAAACTGCGTTGGGTTGAGTCGCGTAAACTCTGTCAAAGTTATTGAAGCTGGGTTCTGGTTCTGGTTGTTCTGATGCGGAAACTAAGCCATGATTCCAACCATGAACTGGCGGTTAAGCTCAAACTGTTGCATCATAGCCGCCATATAGTCTGGCGGTGGTGGGCGTTCAGGGGCACGACCACGACCACGACCACCTGGTCTAACCATCCTGCTAAGTATCAACAGGGGGTAGTTTAGTAAAAGCAATTGCGAGTGTTTAGTGTCAAACATGATGTAACTCGACAACAATTTAAGTAATGTAACAGATACATAACAGTCGTCAATTAAGACATACAGATCCATACACAGAGTCGGGTTCATGCGGACAGCATAACGGCGCAAATTGAAAAACTAGAGACACTAGGCGGCGCGCAGGCACGCGGTAAGGAAGTACACAACATGACATAGCAAAGGCTACATCAGCGTCGGAGAAAACCACTGAAACGGGGTAACTGCAAGTGCGGACGACGAATGTTCATCGCGGCAGGATCCTGTGCTCCATGTGCACTCTGATGCAGAAACCGGTCTCGAACTGTAAGAAGAGGTCCACGTGCAGGCGTGTGACCTCCCACAGCAGGCCAATCAATACCTGGCGGCATCTCGGTCCTGCGTGGGTAAAGAATATACTCTGGATGTATCCCTGCACGAACAGCTGGTAGCAACTGTGTCATAGCCTCGTAGTAGCGTGCTCGAGTGGCGAACAAGTCGACGGCAAGAGCCCGAGCAGTGCGATCCAGAGCCCGAGTGCACTGAATCAGAACCTGCGGGTCATAGCGTCGAGACTTGTACGGGGCACAGATAGCTGTGTAGTATCCAGTAGCATCTCCAACAGGTGCATACGGAATGTACCGAAACACAGTATCATCCAAGTTATCGCTGAACTGTCCTCGGAGATGTACGACAGCAGAGTAGGCGGCATCATGGACTGCCATCTCAATCGTCACGCCTAACCCGTGAAAAAGGTGTAGCTCGGTGTCTGAGTTGTTCTGCTGATCATAAATCCGAACTTCAGCGAAGTACTGTTCCTGATTGAACTCGTGGTAAACCTCATAAACCAAGTACTCAGGATACCAACGGTAGCCAAGTCTGTTCATGAGAGCGATCAGGACAGCTGGAAACCCAGGGGCATTACGAGCCCAAGTGCGAAGCACAAGCTGTGTCGTAGGACGCGGTGGAAACAAACGATCCATCTGAAACAGAGGAAATTCAGATTTGTCAAATGACAAAGAGAAGTTTAACACAACTCGGAGAGAAAGGTTAAACAAAACAATGGAAAGGAAAATGATTATCAGACTAATCAGATCAATGACAGGGAAATCGCCCAGATATCCAGCTCTCCGGGTAGACGGGATTTACGAGATCCTAAGTGTCGGCGTTAATAAAATTTATTTAACCCGAGTAGAAGAGAGATCAGAGTCCCAGAGTAAGGACAAGGAATAAAAGATCCTAATACCACCCAGTTGGCGACGTGGGCCCGTAAGCCACACAGCCAAGTTAGTAAATTAGTTTTTTCGGTTTCTAGACTCAACGTCGGCCAAGGAATTTGGAAGGGGGCTTCCTCCAGGCAGTCGGCTCAGATACCAACTTGTGGCGCCCCCGACTCAATCGTACACTAATCATACACGCAAACGTGTACGATCAAGCACAGGGACTCACGGGAAGATATCACAACACAACTCTAACACAATTTAAACGGAGGTCCACAATATTACAAACCAGGGATCCGAAGATCCGAATACATAAGTCAGTCATACAAATATTATCTGAGTACAGACATAGTTAGACAAGTTTTGCCTTAAGAAGGCTAGCACAAACAGCGACACTAGATCGAAAGGCGTTGGCCTCCTGCCTGGGAGCCTCCGATCCTACTCCTGGTCATCTGGCTCGATCCAGTAGTAAGTACCCTCTGGACCCTCCTGGTAGTAGGCTCCGGTGGTGGCATCTGACTCCTGGACTCCATCGTCTGTTTGTATCATCAATGTGGGATATATGGGGAAAAGAGAAAGTAAAGCAACCGTGAGTACTCATCCGAAGTACTCAGCAAGCAAGGATCTATACTACATATGCAACATTATCAATGGAGAAAAGGCTGTATATGTGGACTGGGCTGCAGAAATGCCAGAATAGGGAGAAGACCTAGTCCTATCGAAGACTAGCATCTTCAAACATCTTCACATGGCCATCATCTTGCAGCAGTAGAAGAGAGTAGAATAGCATTTTATTTAACAAACATGTTGTAGTACAGCTTAAAGATCCTTCCTCGACTCCCAAGCGAGAAAGCGATCCCGAATCTTCAATTAAGTAACAAGTATCCAGTTTAAGTAGTAGATCGGGATACACAAACTGAGCGTCCTTTACCGTAGGACCGGCTATCGATAGAAAATTCATCCCTGCAGGGGTGCACTACTGTTACCCAACACGCTCGATCAACTCTGGCCGGACACACTTGCTGGGTAATGCCCGTCCTCGGAAGATCAACACAAAGCAGCGCCCTACCTAGGCTCGGCAGAGAGGTCAGCACGCCGGACTAACCTATGCACCCAGAGGTCTCGGGCCATCGCCCTGGGCACCCTGCGCGTTGCGAGACTGGCCGGGGTGCAGGCGCGACACTGAACTCGTCAGTGAAGTATCCAGCCCAATCCCGACAATCAGCCCACACGGTGAATCGTGACGTCAGACGAGCTTTCGGAGAAACGTACTTTGCAGAGGGTCCCATAACCATTATCCCGTGTGGTGGTAGTGCGTATAGGGCACGTCGACCCACTCAGATCACACACCCAAATCCAATAGGCTCAATTAGTATCAAGCGGAGACAATCAGAGTCTCTGATGCTCCGCCACAATGTCACACTCGAGTGCCCTTCCGGCACACCCGAAATCATAGATCCCCAGCGGGTACCCACCAGGGTGGACCCGCCTGTAACAAAGGTCAAGTAGCCGTGTGGTCAAATAATCAGGGTGAACGTATGAGGTATCACCCTCGAGGTTCACACTGAGGGTTGCACGACAGAGTCGTATCGGAAGTGGAGAAGGAGGAATCACCCTCGATGACCACGACCGAACAGCTACACTGCAGAGTATTCATCGGGAGTGCGTTACGAGGTATCACCCTCGGCACTCGATAGTTACTACGCAGAGTCGTACAACTAAGGGGGTGTGAAGTGAGGTGTCGGTCTCTGGTCAACGATCACGTTGATCGAGTCGTCGATGATCAAGCAGGGGCAACAAGGGTAAGGTGGTGGGGTCACTGATGGTTCACTACCAACCTATACTAATCAGTTTATCATAGGCAGGTAAGGTAGCAATGAACAGGTTACAACAGCAGGCTATGCATCAGAATAGGAGCATACATTAACAGTAGCAAAATCTAATGCAAGCAGGAGAATAGAATGGGCGATATCTGGAATGCTCAAGGGGGGGGCTTGCCTGGTTGCTCTGGCAAGAGGGGAAGGTCGTCAACGGGCTGCTCGTCGGTAGAGTAGTCGTATCCTGGTGCAGCGCCGTCGGTCTCAGCGTCTATCGAGAGAGAGAAGGAGGGGGAGAGAAACAATAAATTCACGGCAATAATGCAAACAATATGTATGACATGCCTAAATGATATGCCGGGGTGTTCTACTGCCTAACTAAATGATTTAGTTAATTTAGGAATTTATTTGGATCTATTTAATTAAAGTTGGGCACTATTCATTTACTGAAATCGGTCTAAAAGTTCAATGTTCTTATAGCTGCGAGCGTCTGACGGGAATACGGAGGACGTATTCGGGTTCATATCGTCGTTTTGAGCAAGTTTCATGTATAAAATATTTTCATCGGAGTTACGGTTTATTTAATATGATTTTCTAAAGTTTTTATTAATTTCTAAAATTTAATTAATTATTTAATTCAACATTATCCGAAACAGTGCTGATGATGACATCAGCATGACATCATGCTGATGTCAGCAAGGTTAATTAAGTTAATTACTAATTACTGTTTAATTAACACAAATTAGTTAATTAGATTAACCTAATCAGGATTAATTAACTAATTAATTATTTTAATTATTATTTTTTACTTTTTTTTAAACGTTCGGTGGGGCCGGACCCCACATGTCATTGGGCCAGGGGGCACTGGCCCAGTGGTCAGTGGCCCTGGCCACAGCGTGCACAGGCGCGCGGGCGAGCGGGCGCTAGGGCGCTGCGGGGCGCCCGAACTGGACGCGGCCAGTCGGGGCCACGGCGAGGGGGGGGCGCTGGCCGCGGCGGGGCGCAGCGGAGGAGCGCGCGGCAGGTGGACGGAGCAGACATCAACGGCGGCAGAGGCGGCCGCGGGGAACGGCGCGCAGTGCGGGGCCGCACGGCGAGGGCGAGGCGAGGCCGTGAGCGAGCGCGGGCGAGGCGCTGGCGACGGGGCTCGGCCGATGCGCGGCGCGGCAACAGCAGCAGGGGCGAGCGGGAGGAGCGGCAGGCGGGCGCGCGCGCGAGCAGGCGCCGGGGTGGGCGAGCAGCGGAGGGCGAGGCGAGGCCGACGCGGTCGGGCGCAGCCGAGCGCGGGCGCGTGTGCGCGCGGGTAGGGAGCAGAGGGCGGCCGGTCGTGGTGAGCATGCACGGGCGGTGCAGCAGTGCGGCGGGGCGAAGGGAAGAGGAGGCCGAGGGCCTCACCGGGGTTCGTGGGGGACGGGGCAACGGGGCTTGGGGAGGAGGACGATGACGATGCGCACAGGGGAGACAGGCCGGCGAGGAGGAGGAGGCAAGCCGGCGAGGTGGCGCGGGCTCCGGGCGGCGGCGCGGTCCAGCGGCGTCGAGGGTGGTCGTCGCCGGGCTCGATCCCGATCCGGAACAGGATCGGGGGAGGGGGCGAACGAGTGGGGAGGGGGGGGAGTGGGGTGTCGGTTAGGGTTTGGGTTTGGCTGCCCAGGGGATAAGGGGGTGGGGTGGGCCGGTCGGGCCAGCTGGGCCTTGGCCCAGTTGGGCCGGGGGGGGTCCCTTTTCTCTTTCTCTTTTTCTTTTTGTTTTCTGTTTTCTTTTACCCTTTTTCTTTTATTTATTCTCTTGTCTCAGTTTAGTAAATAGTCAGGCCTCCTAATGGTTTTTGTAAAACATAACAATTGCTCCAACAAATACTAGGTATTACCTAACACTACCAGAAATTAGTTTGGAGACAATTGGAGCTCCCACAAATTTTTATAATAATGAAAATGCATTAATCCTCGCTGTTTTAATTATGTTAGAGCCACCTAATTATTTTATTATTTATTGGTTACAATTTTAGAATGGCCTCTGCAATATTTGTTATTTATCGAACATTTTAGTTTTTATGTTGGACAACTTTTATATTTCACTTTCATTTAAATTTGAATTTGACTTAGGAGTTGAAATGCAATATGATGCTAATGATGATTATGCAGTGTTAATCTCGCTGACATGTCATTATCAAAAGTGATTACTGTTGCTAATCACCGGGGGTGTTACATGCGCCGACCGCGCCCCGACGCGCCCGACCGCGCCCCGTCTCCGCCTCGTCACCGACGCCTCGCCGGACCCCGTCGCCGTCATCCCCGGCCGCCTCCTCGAGCCCATTGCCCTGACCCTGCACCCGCGGTGAGGGCCACGCCCTCCCTCTCTCTCTGTCGCCGTCGTCGCCCCGCACCCACTGGCCCCGCCTCGCCGCTGCCGCTCGCGTGCTGCCTCGCGCCCGCGCTCGGCCCTGCACCGCGCCCGCACCTGGCCCGCTCCAGCCGCTCGCCGCGCTCGCCCCGCCCGAGCCGCACGCGTGCGCGCGCCTGCCGTTCCTCCTGCTCGCCCCTGCTGCTGTTGCTGCGCCGCCCATCGGCCGAGCCCCGTCGCCAGCGCCTCGCCCATGCCCGCTCCGGCCCCTGCCTCGCCTCCGCGCGCCCTGCTCCGCGCGCCGCCGCCCGCTGCCGCTCCGGCCACCGCGCCGCGCCGCCCGCCTCCGGCCGCCGCCCTGCCTCCGGCCCCGCTTGCGCTCGCCTGCGCCCGCGCCCGGCGCCCAGCGCCCGCCGCGCCCTGCGCCCGATGTGGCCCAGGGCCACTGACGGCCGGCCCCCACCCCCCAGGGCCTATGACAAAGGGGGCCCACCCCCAAAAATGTTTAAAAAATAAGAAATAAAAATAAAATAAAAATAAATAAATAATTAATTAATTAGTTAATTAATCATGATTAGGTTAATCTAATTAACTAATTAGTGTTAATTAAATAGTAATTCGTAATTAACTTAATTAACCGCTGACATCAGCATGAGGTCATGCTGATGTCATCATCAGCACTGTTTCGGATAATGTTGAATTAAATAATTAATTAAATTTCAGAAATTAATAAAAACTTTAGAAAATCATATTAAATAAACCGTAACTCCGATGAAAATATTTTATACATGAAACTTGCTCAGAACGACGAAACGAACCCGAATACGTCCTCCGTATTTCCGTCAGACGCCCGCAGCTATAAGAACATTGAACTTTTAGACCGATTTCAGTAAATGAATAGTGCCCAACTTTAATTAAGTAAATCCAAATAAATTCCTAAATGAACTAAGTCGTTTAGTTAGGCAGTAGAACACCCCGGCATATCATTTAGGCATGTCATACATATTGTTTGCATTATTGCCGTGAATTTATTGTTTCTCTCCCCCTCCTTCTCTCTCTCGATAGACGCTGAGACCGACGGCGCTGCACCAGGATACGACTACTCTACCGACGAGCAGCCCGTTGACGACCTTCCCCTCTTGCTAGAGCAACCAGGCAAGCCCCCCCCTTGAGCATTCCAGATATCGCCCATTCTATTCTCCTGCTTGCATTAGATTTCACTACTGTTAATGTATGCTCCTATTCTAATGCATAGCCTGCTGTTGTAAGCTGTTCATTGCTACCTTACCTGCCTATGATAAACTGATTAGTATAGGTTGGTAGTGAACCATCAGTGACCCCACCACCTTACCCTTGTTGCCCCTGCTTGATCATCGACGACTAGATCAACGTGATCGTCGACCAGAGACCGACACCTCACTTCACACCCCCTTAGTTGTACGACTCTGCGTAGTAACTATCGAGTGCCGAGGGTGATACCTCATAACGCACTCCCGATGAATACTCTGCAGTGTAGCTGTTCGGTCGTGGTCATCGAGGGTGATTCCTCCTTCTCCACTTCCGATACGACTCTGTCGTGCAACCCTCAGTGGGAACCTCGAGGGTGATACCTCATAGGTTCACCCTGATGATTTGACCACACGGCTACTTGACCTTTGTTACAGGCGGGTCCACCCTGGTGGGTACCCGCTGGGGATCTATGATTTCGGGTGTGCCGGAAGGGCACTCGAGTGTGACATTGTGGCGGAGCATCAGAGACTCTGATTGTCTCCGCTTGATACAAATTGAGCCTATTGGATTTGGGTGTGTGATCTGAGTGGGTCGACGTGCCCTATACGCACTAACACCACGCGGGATAATGGTTATGGGACCCTCTGCAAAGTACGTTTCTCCGAAAGCTCGTCTGACGTCACGATTCACCGTGCGGGCTGATTGTCGGGATTGGGCTGGATACTTCACTGACGAGTTCAGTGTTGCGCCTGCACCCCGGCCAGTCTCGCAACGCGCAGGGTGCCCGGGGCGATGGCCCGAGACCTCTGGGTGCATAGGTTAGTCCGGCGTGCTGACCTCTCTACCGAGCCTAGGTAGGGCGCTGCTTTGTGTTGATCTTCCGAGGACGGGCATTACACAGCAAGTGTGTCCGGCCAGAGTTGATCGAGCGTGTTGGGTAACAGTAGTGCACCCCTGCAGGGATGAATTTTCTATCGATAGCCGGTCCTACGGTAAAGGACGCTCAGTTTGTGTATCCCGATCTACTACTTAAACTGGATACTTTTTACTCAATTGAAGCTTCGGGATCGCTTCCTCGCTTGGGAGTCGAGGAAGGTTCTTTAAGCTGTACTACAACATGTTTGTTAAATAAAATGCTATTCTACTCTCTTCTACTGCTGCAAGATGATGGCCTTGTGAAGATGTTTGAAGATGCTAGTCTTCGATAGGACTAGGCCTTCTCCCTATTCTGGCATTTCTGCAGCCCAGTCCACATATATAGCCTTTTCTCCATTGATAATGTTGCATATGTAGTATAGATCCTTGCTTGCTGAGTACTTCGGATGAGTACTCACGGTTGCTTTACTTTCTCTTTTCCCCATATATCCCACATTGATGATACAAACAGACGATGGAGTCCAGGAGTCAGATGCCACCACCGGAGCCTACTACCAGGAGGGTCCAGAGGGTACTTACTACTGGATCGAGCCAGCTGACCAGGAGTAGGATCGGAGGCTCCCAGGCAGGAGGCCAACGCCTTTCGATCTAGTGTCGCTGTTTGTGCTAAACTTCTTAAGGCAAAACTTGTCTAACTATGTCTATACTCAGATAATATTTGTATGACTGACTTATGTATTCGGATCTTCGGATCCCTGGTTTGTAATATTGTGGACCTCCACTTAAATTGTGGTAGAGTTGTGTTGTGATATCGTCCCGTGAGTCCCTGTGCTTGATCGTACACGTTTGCGTGTATGATTAGTGTACGATTGAGTCGGGGGCGCCACAAGTTGGTATCAGAGCCGACTGCCTGTAGGAAGCCCCCTTCCAATTCCTTGGCCGAAGTTGAGTCTAGAAACCGAAAAACTAATTTACTAACTTGGCTATGTGGCTTACGGGCCCACGTCGCCAACTGGGTGGTATTAGGATCTTTTATTTCTCGTCTATACTCTGGGACTCTGATCTCTCTTCTACTCGGGTTAAATAAATTTTACTAACGCCGACACTTAGGATCTCGTAAATCCCGTCTACCCGGAGAGCTGGATATCTGTGCGATTTGCGTGTCATTGATCTGATTAGTCTGATAATCATTTTCCTTTCCATTGTTTTGTTTAACCTTTCTCTCCGAGTTGTGTTAAACTTCTCATTGTCATTTGAAAAATCTGAATTTCCTCTGTTTCAGATGGACCGTTTGTTTCCACCACGTCCTACGACACAGCTTGTGCTTCGCACTTGGGCTCGTAATGCCCCTGGGTTTCCAGCTGTCCTGATCGCTCTCATGACCAGACTTGGCTACCGTTGGTACCCTGAGCACTTGGTTTACGAGGATTACCGCGAGTTCAATCAGGAGCAGTACCATGCTGATGTTCGTATCTATGATCAGCAGAATGACTCAGACATCGAGCTACACCTTTTCCACGGTATCGGCATGACGATTCAGATGGCAGTCCATGATGCCGCCTACTATGCCGTCGCACGTCTCCGAGGACAGTTCAGCGATATCTTGGATGACTCTGAGTTCCGATACATTTCGTATGCCCCTGCTGGAGATGCTACTGGATACTACACAGCTATCTGTGCCCCGTTCGAGCCTCGTCGCTATGATCCGCGCGTTCTGATTCAGTGCACTCAGGCTCTGGATCGCACTGTTCGGGCTCTTGCCGTCGAGTTGGTTGCCACTCGAGCACGTCTCTACGATGCTATGACGCAGTTGCTACCCGCTGTTCGCGCCCACCACCGCCAGACTATATGGCGGCTATGTTGCAACAGTTTGAGCTTAACCGCCAGTTCATGGTTGGAATCATGGCTCAATTTCCGCATCAGAATAACCAGAACCAGAACCCAGCTTCAATAACTTTGGCAGAGTTTATGCGACTCAACCCAACGCAGTTCCGCAACTCTGAAAAGCCACTGGATGCCGATGACTGGCTCCGCGACATCACTCACGAGATGGAGTCAACTAATGTCGCCCCTGCCAACTACGTCAACTTCGCGGCCTTTTTCTTAAAGGGCCCCGCAGCTCAATGGTGGGACACACACAAGCGTACTCTGCCTGTTGAAACAGTCATCACCTGGTATGAATTCCAGGCTGCTTTCCGTACACGTTAAATCCCTCAGGCAATTATGGAACGCATGAGGACCCAGTTCCGTAACCTCACTCAGGGCAATAAGACCGTTGAAGCTTATCAGTGGGAATTTCTAGACCGCTCCCGCTATGCTGAAAAAGACATCGCCACAGATGCATGCAGACAAGAGAAGTTCCGTAATGGACTACACCCTGACCTCAAGCTTGCACTAGCTGCTCAAGACATCAATGACTTTTCAACTCTGACGAACAAGGCTATTCTTGTTGAGACCGCTCAGATGGAATACAAGGAATCGCAGAAGCGCTATCGTGATGCTGGCTCATCTTCGGGCTCAGCATCGAAGCGTCGAGTTTGGATCCCCAACAATGCATTCCGTTCCAATACCTCTGCGCCAAAGAACAACTATGCTGCACCACGTCTGCCTCCTCCACCACCGAGGCAGCCTAAAGCTCAAGCTATTCAAAACAATGATCCTCTTCGTCCTGAAGATGGTCTATGCTTCAAGTGCCGCAAACCAGGACACCAGGCTAAAGACTGCCGCCAGAATCAGAATCAGTTAGCCTTTCCCCGTACTGGCCGTGGCAATGGTCGTGGCAACAACCAGACCCGCAACTATAATACCGGGTCTGCTGCACATGGTCGTGGACACGCTTACAACATTGACATTGAAGAAGTCCAGGATCAACCTGCTACTGTGATGGGTACCCTTCTTGTTAACTTAGTATCTGCTTCTGTTTGATTTGATTCAGGAGCATCACATTCATTCATCTCTGGAAAATTTGCATTGATGCATGGCATTCGATATGAGAAAATGCATACTCCGTTAGTCATTAAAACTCCCGGAGGTCACTGTCATGCTGACGTAATAGCACCTGACGTTACCGTCGAAATTAAAGGATTGGAATTCCTTGCCTCGCCCATCGTCCTGAAGTCTTCCACCATAGACCTCATACTTGGAATGGATTGGTTGAAAGCTCACATTGCTTCGATCAATTGTGCCACTAAAGCCGTCCAACTTCTTCACCCCACCGATGAGATAGTGAATTATACCGCCCGCATTACTCGAGAAGCTGAAGCTCAGATATATGCTCTGAATGCTTTGAACGCCTCACCTCTGGAAGGGATCGAGAACGTTCCTGTCGTTCGAGATTTTCCAGACGTCTTTCCAGAAGAACTTCCAGGAATACCCCCGGCTAGAGCTGTCGAGTTCGTCATCGACTTGAAGCCTGGCACCGTCCCTATTGCCAAGCGACCTTATAAGATGCCTCCGCATCATCTACTCGAGCTTAAGGAAGAAATCGACAAGTCACTTAAAAGTGGTTTCATCCGCCCCAGTTCCTCTGCTTGGGGAGCACCTTCACTCTTCGTTAAGAAGAAGGATGGAACTAACCGTTTGGTTCAGGATTATCGGCCCATTAACCAAGCCACAATCCAGAATAAATACCCATTGCCCCGGATCAATGATCTTTATGATCAACTCGCAGGATCATCGGTGTTCTCTAAACTCGACCAGAGGTTGGGTTATCACCAGATCCGTGTCCGTGAAGAGGATATTCCCAAGACTGCATTCGTCACTCGTTATGGCTCATATGAATACACCGTCATGTCGTTTGGCCTAACGAATGCCCCAGCAACTTTCTCCCGTCTGATGAATTATATATTCATGGATTACCTGGACAAATTCATCGTGGTTTATTTGGATGATATCCTGATTTATTCTAAGAATAAAGAAGAACATGCTGAACACCTCCGTTTGGTACTAGAAAGGCTCCGAGAACACCAGTTGTATGCCAAGTATTCCAAATGTGAATTTTGGCTTTCTGAAGTAACTTACCTTGGACATGTGATTTCCAAGGATGGAATTGCTGTTAACCCCGAACGAGTTCAGGCTATTCTTGACTGGACTCCCCCGAAGAATGTTAAGCAAGTCAGAAGTTTTCTCGGACTTGCTAGTTATTGCCGTCGATTCGTTGAGAACTTTTCCAAGATTGCAAAACCATTAACATATCTGCTTCACAAAGGTGTTAAATTTGAGTGGACAGAAAAATGTCAAGAAAGCTTTCAGACACTAAAAGATAAATTGACATCTGCCCCAGTATTAGCACCCCCGGATTCCCAAAAGGATTTCGTGATATACTGCAATGCCTCCCGTCAAGGATTAGGCTGTGTCCTAATGCAAGAACGCAAGGTGATTGCTTATGCCTCCCGACAATTGCGTCCTCACGAAGAAAATTACCCAGTGCATGATCTCAAACTTTCTGCGGTTATTTATGCCCTGAAGCTATGGCGCCATTACCTTCTCGGTAACCGTTGTGAGATATATACGGATCATCAAAGTTTGAAGTATTTATATACTCAACCGGATCTGAACCTTCATCAACAAAGATGGCTCGAGACAATTGCCGATTATGATATGATTATCTCATACACCCCTGGCAAGGCAAATGTAATGGCCGATGCTTTGAGCCGCAAGGCTTATTGCAGCAACCATATGGTTCAGGAATCACAACCTCTTCTTTATGAAGAGTTTCGTAAATTGAACCTCCATATTGTTCCACAGGGTTATCTCAATACCCTCGTTGTCGAACCAGATTTAGAACACAACATCAAAACTATGCAACGGTATGACTCTGAAGTTGAAAGGATCAAGCGGTACCTTGAAAAAGGAAAACCGTCGTAGTTCCATCTTGATAATGATGGGATCCTATTTTTCCAACACCGTCTCTTCGTACCTAAGTTCAAAGATGAGAGAGAACACGTGATGATGGAAGCTCATGACACTCCTTTGGCAATTCATCCTGGTAGCACAAAGATGTACCGTGACATTTGCCAGAGATACTGGTGGCCCAATATGAACCGAGATATTGCTCGTTATGTTTCTGAGTGTGACGTTTGCCGCCGCGTTAAAGCTCAACATCAAAGGCTCGCAGGAACTCTGCAACCCCTTACAATTCCTGAATGGAAATGGGACAAGGTCCAAATGGATTTCATTACTGGTTTTCCCAAATCCCAGAAGGGTAATGATGCTATATTTGTCGTCATTGACCGATTCTCTAAGGTTGCCCACTTTCTGCCAGTTAAAGAGACAATCACTGCTAGCCAGTTAGCAGACTTGTATGTTTCCCAAATTGTGTCACTCCACGGTGTTCCGTTGGAGATCAGTTCTGATCCTGGCAGCCTCTTCACCTCCAGATTCTGGAATAGTTTCCAAGAAGCTATGGGAACACACCTGTCTTTTAGCACCGCTTTTCACCCTCAGTCACAGGGTCAAATTGAACGAGTTAATCAAGTGCTCGAAGATATGCTTCGAGCTTGCGTCATCTCCTTCGGTAAGAAATGGGAGGAATCTCTCCCGTATGCCGAATTCTCTTACAACAATAGCTATCAAGCTAGTCTGAAGATGGCACCGTTTGAAGTTCTATACGGTCGTAAGTGTCGAACCCCTCTGAATTGGTCAGAAACTGGGGAACGCTCACTCGTCGGACCGGACATTATTCAGCAAGCAGAAGATCAAGTCCGCATTGTCCGTGAACATTTGAAAGCTGCTCAGTCTCGTCAGAAGAGCAACTATGACCGAAAGCACCAGGAAAGAGTCTATCAACCTGGCGAGCAAGCTTACCTCCGCGTCACTCCGTTGAAAGGCACTCATTGGTTCGGAATCAAAGGCAAGTTAGCTCCTCGCTACATTGGCCCGTTCCGTATTCTTGCCCGTCGAGGAGAAGTGGCATATCAATTGCAGTTGCCGCCTAATCTTTCCCAAGTACATGACGTCTTTCATGTATCCCAACTCCACCGCTGCTTCAAGGATCCTATTCGAGCTGTGGATCACGAAGTGCTTGAATTACGGGAAGATCTGTCTTATCCAGAACATCCCATCCGTATTCTTGATGAAGCTGAACGTCGGACTCGTCAAAAGTCAATCAAATTCCTCAAGGTTCAGTGGTCAAATTATTCTGAAGATGAGGCCACTTGGGAACGCGAGGATCGTCTTCGTGAAGAATACCCCTCTTTCTTTCAGTCTTCCTCTTAATTCTCGGGACGAGAATTCTTAATAGATGAGGAGAATTGTAACACCCTCGATGATTAGCAACAGTAATCACTTTTGATAATGACATGTCAGCGAGATTAACAGTGCATAATCATCATTAGCATCATATTGTATTTCAACTCCCAAGCCCAATTCAAATTTAAATGAAAGTGAAATATAAAAGTTGTCCAACATAAAAACTAAAATGTTCGATAAATAACAAATATTGCAGAGGCTAGTCTAAAATTAAAACCAATAAATAATAAAATAATTAGGTGGCTCTAACATAATTAAAACAGCGAGGATTAATGCATATTAAATATTATAAAATTGTGGGAGCTCCAATTGTCTCCAAACTAATTTTTGGTAGTGGTGGATAATACCTAGTATTTATTGGAGAAGTTGTTATGTTTTACAAAAACCATTAGGAGGCCTGACTATTTACTAAGCTGAGAAAAGAGAATAAAGAAAAAGATAAAAGCAAAAAGAAAAGAAGAAAAAGGACCCCCTTCCCCCCCGGCCCAACTGGGCCCCAGCCCAGCCGGCCGGCCCAGCTCCCGGCCCACCCCGCGCCTACTTGGCCTCCCCCTGGAGGCCACCGAAACCGTAGCCACCACCCACTTCCCCCCCCCCCACTCCCTCGACTGGATCTGGATCGGGAGGAGCCCGCTCCCCTCCCGCTCCCGTCGCCCGCGCCCTCGACGCGCCCCGCCGCTCGACGCCGCCGCCCCGTCGCCGCCTCCCCCTCGTCAGACCACGCCGCAGCACCGCCGCCTCTCCGTCTTCCTCCCCGAGCCCCGCGCGCTCGCCCCGACTGCGCCGACCGCGCCCCGACGCGCCCGACCGCGCCCCGTCTCCGCCTCGTCACCGACGCCTCGCCGGACCCCGTCGCCGTCATCCCCGGCCGCCTCCTCGAGCCCATTGCCCTGACCCTGCACCCGCGGTGAGGGCCATGCCCTCCCTCTCTCTCTGTCGCCGCCGTCGCGCCGCACCCACTGGCCCTGCCTCGCCGCTGCCGCTCGCGTGCTGCCTCGCGCCCGCGCTCGGCCCTGCACCGCGCCCGCACCAGGCCCGCTCCAGCCGCTCGCCGTGCTCGCCCCTACCGAGCCGCACCCGCACGCGCCTACCGTTCCTCCCGCTCGCCCTGCTGCTGTTGCCGCGCCGCGCATCGGCCGAGCCCCGTCGCCAGCACCTCGCCCATGCCCGCTCCGGCCCCTGCCTCGCCTCCGCGCGCCCTGCACCGCGCGCCGCCGTTCGCTGCCGCTCCGGCCACCGCGCCGCGCCGCCCGCCTCCGGCCGCCGCCCAGCCTCCGGCCCCGCTTGCGCTCGCCTGCGCCCGCGCCCGGCGCCCAGCGCCCGCCGCGCCCTGCGCCCGATGTGGCCCAGGGCCACTGACGGCCGGCCCCCACCCCCCAGTGCCTATGACAAAGGGGGCCCACCCCCAAAAATGTTTTAAAAATAAGAAATAAAAATAATTAATTAATTAATTAATTAGTAAATTAATTAGTTAATTAATCATGATTAGGTTAATCTAATTAACTAATTAGTGTTAATTAAACAGTAATGCGTAATTAACTTAATTAACCGCTGACATCAGCATGAGGTCATGCTGATGTCATCATCAGCACTGTTTCGGATAATGTTGAATTAAATAATTAATTAAATTTCAGAAATTAATAAAAACTTTAGAAAATCATATTAAATAAACGGTAACTCCGATGAAAATATTTTATACATGAAACTTGCTCAGAACGACGATACGAACCCGAATACGTCCTCCGTATTTCCGTCAGACGCCCGCAGCTATAAGAACATTGAACTTTTAGACCGATTTCAGTAAATGAATAGTGCCCAACTTTAATTAAGTAAATCCAAATAAATTCCTAAATTAACTAAATCGTTTAGTTAGGCAGTAGAACACCCCGGCATATCATTTAGGCATGTCATACATATTGTTTGCATTATTGCCGTGAATTTATTGTTTCTCTCCCCCTCCTTCTCTCTCTCGATAGACGCTGAGACCGACGGCGCTGCACCAGGATACGACTACTCTACCGACGAGCAGCCCGTTGACGACCTTCCCCTCTTACCAGAGCAACCAGGCAAGCCCCCCCCCTTGAGCATTCCAGATATCGCCCAATCTATTCTCCTGCTTGCATTAGATTTCGCTACTGTTAATGTATGCTCCTATTCTGATGCATAGCCTGCTGTTGTAACCTGTTCATTGCTACCTTACCTGCCTATGATAAACTGATTAGTATAGGTTGGTAGTGAACCATCAGTGACCCCACCACCTTACCCTTGTTGCCCCTGCTTGATCATCGACGACTCGATCAACGTGATCGTCGACCAGAGACCGACACCTCACTTCACACCCCCTTAGTTGTATGACTCTGCGTAGTAACTATCGAGTGCCGAGGGTGATACCTCATAACGCACTCCCGATGAATACTCTGCAGTGTAGCTGTTCGGTCGTGGTCATCGAGGGTGATTCCTCCTTCTCCACTTCCGATACGACTCTGTCGTGCAACCCTCAGTGTGAACCTCGAGGGTGATACCTCATACGTTCACCCTGATGATTTGACCACACGGCTACTTGACCTTTGTTACAGGCGGGTCCACCCTGGTGGGTACCCGCTGGGGATCTATGATTTCGGGTGTGCCGGAAGGGCACTCGAGTGTGACATTGTGGCGGAGCATCAGAGACTCTGATTGTCTCCGCTTGATACTAATTGAGCCAATTGGATTTGGGTGTGTGATCTGAGTGGGTCGATGTGCCCTATACGCACTACCACCACGCGGGATAATGGTTATGGGACCCTCTGCAAAGTACATTTCTCCGAAAGCTCGTCTGACGTCACGATTCACCGTGCGGGCTGATTGTCGGGATTGGGCTGGATACTTCACTGACGAGTTCAGTGTCGCGCCTGCACCCCGGCCAGTCTCGCAACGCGCAGGGTGCCCAGGGCGATGGCCCGAGACCTCTGGGTGCATAGGTTAGTCCGGCGTGCTGACCTCTCTGCCGAGCCTAGGTAGGGCGCTGCTTTGTGTTGATCTTTCGAGGACGGGCATTACCCAGCAAGTGTGTCCGGCCAGAGTTGATCGAGCTTGTTGGGTAACAGTAGTGCACCCCTGCAGGGATGAATTTTCTATCGATAGCCGGTCCTACGGTAAAGGACGCTCAGTTTGTGTATCCCGATCTACTACTTAAACTGGATACTTGTTACTCAATTGAAGCTTCGGGATCACTTTCTCACTTGGGAGTCGAGGAAGGATCTTTAAGCTGTACTACAACATGTTTGTTAAATAAAATGCTATTCTACTCTCTTCTACTACTGCAAGATGATGGCCTTGTGAAGATGTTTTAAGATGCTAGTCTTCGATAGGACTAGGCCTTCTCCCTATTCTGGCATTTCTGCAGCCCAGTCCACATATACAGCCTTTTCTCCAATGATAATGTTGCATATGTAGTATAGATCCTTGCTTGCTGAGTACTTCGGATGAGTACTCACGGTTGCTTTACTTTCTCTTTTCCCGATATATCCCACATTGATGATACAAACGGACGATGGAGTCCAGGAGTCAGATGCCACCACCGGAGCCTACTACCAGGAGGGTCCAGAGGGTACTTACTACTGGATCGAGCTAGCTGACCAGGAGTAGGATCGGAGGCTCCCAGGCAGGAGGCCAACGCCTTTCGATCTAGTGTCGCTGTTTGTGCTAGCCTTCTTAAGGCAAAACTTGTCTAACTATGTCTGTACTCAGATAATATTTGTATGACTGACTTATGTATTCGGATCTTCGGATCCCTGGTTTGTAATATTGTGGACCTCCGTTTAAATTGTGTTAGAGTTGTGTTGTGATATCTTCCCGTGAGTCCCTGTGCTTGATCGTACACGTTTGCGTGTATGATTAGTGTACGATTGAGTCGGGGGCGCCACATTTAGTGTTTATTGTTTAGAATAGAGTGTCAGGCGTTTTAAGTCCTGGGTTTAGGGTTTAGGACAATTTTTTTAAATCACAAAATTCCAAAGGGAAAATAAAGTTTTTGGACGTTTTAGACGTTTTTACGGTTTAGGGCTAGGGTTTAGATTTCAGAGTTTAGGGTTAGGTTTTATGGTTTAACCTTTAGTGTTTACTATTTAGAATAGAGTTTCAGACGTTTTAAGTCCTGGGTTTAGGGCTTAGGAAATTTTTTTAAAATCACTAAATTCCAAAGGGAAAATAGAGTTTTTGGACGTTTTAGACGTTTTAGGGTTTAGGGATAGGGTTTAGATTTCCAAGTTTAGGTTAGGTTTTATGGTTTGAACCTCTAGTGTTTACTGTTTAGAATAGAGTTTCGGACATTTTAAGTCCCGGGTTTAGGGTTTAGGACAATTTTCTAAAATCACTAAATTCCAAAGGGAAAATAGAGTTTTTGGACGTTTGAGGGTTTAGATTTCCAAGTTTAGGGTTAGCTTTTATAGTTTGAACCTTTAGTGTTTACTGTTTAGAATAGAGTTTCGGATGTTTTAAGTCCCGGGTTTAGGGTTTAGGACAATTTTTTAAAATCACAAAATTCCAAAGGGAAAATAGAGTTTTTGGACGTTTTAGACGTTTTATGGTTTAGGGCTAGGGTTTAGATTTCAGAGTTTAGGGTTAGGTTTTATGGTTTGAACCTTTAGTGTTTAATGTTTAGAATAGAGTGTCAGAAGTTGTTTTAAGCCCAGGTTTAGGGTTTAGGACAATTTTTTAAAATCACTAAATTCCAAAGGGAAAATAGAGTTTTTGGACATTTATACGTTTTTAGGGTTAGGGCTAGGGTTTAGATTTCAGAGTTAGGGTTAGGTTTTATGGTTTGAACATTTAGTGTTTTTCTGTTTAGAATAGAGGTGTCAGGCGTTTTAAGTCCTGGGTTTAGGTTTAGGACAATTTTTTAAAATCATAAATACCAAAGGAAAATAGGGTTTTTGGACGTTTTAGAACGTTTTAGGGTTAGGCTAGGGTTTAGAATTTCCAAGGTTAGGGTTAGCTTTATGGTTTGAAGCCTTAGGTTTACTATTTAGATTAGGTTTTTCAACGTTTTAAGTCTTGGGTTTATTGTTTAGGACAATTTTTTAAAATCACAAAATTCAAAAAGGGAAAATAGAGTTTTTGGACGTTTTAGACGTTTTAGGGTTTAGGGCTAGGGTTTAGATTTCAGAGTTTAGGGTTAGGTTTTATGGTTTGAACCTTTAGTGTTTACTGTTTAGAATAGAGTGTCAGATGTTTTAAGTCCCAGGTTTAGGGTTTAGGACAATTTTTTAAAATCACTAAATTCCAAAGGGAAAATAGAGTTTTTGGACGTTTTAAACGTTTGTAGGGTTTAGGGCTAGGGTTTAGAATTCAGAGTTTAGGGTTAGGTATTATGGTTTGAACCTTTAGTGTTTACTGTTTAGAATAGAGTGTCAGGCGTTTTAAGTCCCGGGTTTAGGGTTTAGGACAATTTTTTAAAATCACTAAATACCAAAGGGAAAATAGAGTTTTTGGACGTTTTAGATGTTTTAGGGTTTTGGGCTAGGGTTCAGATTTCCAAGTTTAGGGTTAGCTTTTATGGTTTGAACCTTTAGTGTTTACTATTTAGAATAGAGTTTCGAACGTTTTAAGTCCCGGGTTTAGTGTTTAGGACAATTTTTTAAAATCACAAAATTCCAAAGGGAAAATAGAGTTTTTGGATGTTTTAGACGTTTTAGGGTTTAGGGCTTGGGTTTAGATTTCCAAGTTTAAGTTTAGGTTTTAGGGTTTGAACCTTTAGTGTTTACTGTTTAGAATAGAGTTTCAGAGGTTTTAAGTCCCGGGTTTAGGGTTTTCAGAGTTCATTTGTAGTGCATTTCAATTTCAGGCTAATTTAGCTCAAAGAATCATTAAATGCATGAAAAAAATAGAAAACGAAGTCAAAAAGGGTTGAAATTTAAGGATGTGGCTTTGAATGGTTCATATTGAACACACACAAATTCTGTAGTTGAAATAAGATTAAAAAATGAAATGTCTTTGTAACAGCTAAGTTTTCGTCCGAAACCCTGTTACTTCGAAAGAGATGGTCCATTTTGTACACGAAGTGCATCCAATTTTTGCCAAAACTGTCTCAACTTAAAAAACTGAAAAAAAATGATTTTTTTTCCTTTAGTCCCGGTTGTTGTTAAAAGTTCTCCGGCCCACGCACAAAGAGCGGCCACGTGGACGGCTTTTAGTCCCGGTTCGTAACACAACCGGGACTAGGGGGTTTTTCTTTAGTCCCGACCGTTTTGTCCCGGTTCTAGAACCGAGACTAAAGGCCCTCTGGAACCGGCACTAAAGGCCCGTTTTCCATTTCGACAATTTTTCAAAATCACGAAATTCCAAAGGGAAAATAGAGTTTTTGGACGTTTTAGACGTTTTTAGGGTTTAGGGCTAGGGTTAAGATTTCAGAGTTTAGGGTTAGGTTTTATGGTTTGAACCTTTAGTGTTTACTGTTTAGAATAGAGTTTCAGACGTTTTAAGTCCTGGGTTTAGGGCTTAGGATAATTTTTTAAAATCACTAAAATCCAAAGGGAAAATAGAGTTTTTGGACGTTTTAGACGTTTTAGGGTTTAGGGCTAGGGTTTAGATTTCCAAGTTTCGGTTAGGTTTTATGGTTTGAACCTTTAGTGTTTACTATCTAGAATAGAATTTCGGACGTTTTAAGTCCCGGGTTTAGGGTTTTGGAAAATTTTCCAA
The DNA here is from genome assembly GCA_011799875.1 of Thinopyrum elongatum. Taxonomy (NCBI): domain Eukaryota; kingdom Viridiplantae; phylum Streptophyta; class Magnoliopsida; order Poales; family Poaceae; genus Thinopyrum; species Thinopyrum elongatum. The sequence goes on along the minus strand of JAAAXO010000635.1, from coordinate 168,153 downwards.
AATCACTAAATTCCAATGGAAAATAGAGTTTTTGGACGTTTTAGACATTTTAGGATTTAGGGCTAGAGTTTAGATTTTGGATTGAACCTTTAGTGTTTACTGTTTAGAATAGAGTTTCACACGTTTTAAGTCCCGGGTTTAGGGTTTAGGACAATTTTTTAAAATCACTAAATTCCAAAGGGAAAATAGAGTTTTTGGACATTTTATACGTTTTTAGGGTTTAGGGCTAGGGTTTAGATTTCAGAGTTTAGGGTTAGGTTTTATGGTTTGAACATTTAGTGTTTACTGTTTAGAATAGAGTGTCAGGCGTTTTAAGTCCTGGGTTTAGGGTTTAGGACAATTTTTTAAAATCACTAAATACCAAAGGGAAAATAGAGTTTTTGGACGTTTTAGACGTTTTAGGGTTTAGGGCTAGGGTTTAGATTTCCAAGTTTAGGGTTAGCTTTTATGGTTTGAGCCTTTAGTGTTTACTATTTAGAATAGAGTTTCGACGTTTTAAGTCTTGGGTTTAGTGTTTAGGACAATTTTTTAAAATCACAAAATTCAAAAAGGGAAAATAGAGTTTTTGGACGTTTTAGACGTTTTAGGGTTTAGGGCTAGGGTTTAGATTTCAGAGTTTAGGGTTAGGTTTTATGGTTTGAACCTTTAGTGTTTACTGTTTAGAATAGAGTGTCAGATGTTTTAAGTCCCAGGTTTAGGGTTTAGGACAATTTTTTAAAATCACTAAATTCCAAAGGGAAAATAGAGTTTTTGGACGTTTTAAACGTTTGTAGGGTTTAGGGCTAGGGTTTAGAATTCAGAGTTTAGGGTTAGGTTGTAACACCCCCGGTGATTAGCAACAGTAATCACTTTTGATAATGACATGTTAGCATGATCGACAGTGCATAATCATCATTAGCATCACATTGCATTTCAACTCCTAAGTCAAATTCAAATTTAGATGAAAGTGGAATATGAAAGTTGTCCAACATAGGAGCTAAAATGTGAGATAAATAACAAATATTCCAGAGGCTATTCTAAAATTGAAACCAACATCATTGGAATTGGATAAGTGACTCGAACAGCCTCAAACAGTGGATAAAGATAATATTTAATAACCATTTATTAAATCTGAAATAAATATGGAATTATGTTTTGCCCAAACTAGTTTTAGGTGTTAGGGAATAATGCACTGGTATTTATGAAATAGGTCACACTTTTTACAAAAACCATTTGGGGCCTAAACATTTAACAGTAGAGAAAAGAGAATAAAGAAAAGGAAAAAAGAAACAGAAAAGGATAAAGGAACCCCCCCCCCCCGACTGGGCCTCGGCCCAGCAAGCCACCGGGCCGCCAGGCCGGCCCAGCCGGCGCCTACATAGACCAGCCCCCTCCACAGAAACCTGAGCCCTACCCCCGATCACCCCCCCTCCCCTCGCTTTCTCCTCCCCCCATCGGATCGGGATCTCCGATTCCGTTCGCCCGTCGCCGACGCCGCTCGCCGACGCCGCCCCGTCGCCGCCTCCCCTCGTCAGCCCCCACTCTCCCGATCCAGATCGGGACGGAGGACCGGGAACGGCCCCGTGCCGACGCCGCTCGCCGTCGCGTTGGACGCGCGCCCGGATGCACCGCGGCTGTCCCTCAGCTGGTCGGCCTCGTCTACGTCGCCGCTTTGTCCCCGCCGGCCTGCCTCCCCATCGCCGTCGTCCCCGTCGACCACCCCGACCCCCGCTGCCCCGTCCCTACGGATCACGGTGAGGCCTCGGGCCTCTCCCCCCCCTCTCTCTGCTCCCGCACCTTGCCGCGCACGCATCCGCGCCGGCCACTGCCGCGGCCACCCCGTGCCTCCCCTTCCTCGCGCCCGCGCGCCTGACGCCGAGCTCCCCGCGCCCGTCCCGCGGTCGCCTCGACCCGCTCCTGCCCCCGCTTCGCCTCCGGTCCCGACGCCGCACCGCGCCCGGCTGCCGCTCGCCCGCGCTCGCTGTGCCTCCCCTCGCGCCCGCCCGGCTGGCCTCGCCGCGCCGCGCTCCGGCCTTGGCCTCGCCTCTGGTGCACGCGCGCGCGCTGGCCCGGACGTGTCCGGTGCCCGAACAGACACGGCCCGGACATGTCCGCCCCGGCCCTATGACAGATGGGGCCCAGCCCCTAAAAAAGAATTAAAAGAAAATGTAATAAAAATAAAAGAAATAAAAATAAATAATTAAAGTAATTAATTAATTAATTAGTTAATTAATCCTGATTAGGTTAATCTAATTAACTAATTAGTGTTAATTAAACAGTAATTAGAAATTAACTTAATTAACTGCTGACGTCAGCATGATGTCATGCTGACGTCATCAATCACTGTTTCGGATAATGTTGAATTAAATAATTAATTAAATTTCAGAAATTAATAAAAACTTTAGAAAATCATAACTTTTAAACCGTAACTCCGATGAAAATACTTTGTACATGAAACTTGCTCAGAACGACGATACGAACCCAGATACGCCCTCGGTATCTCCGTCAGATGCCCGCAGCTATAAGAACGTTGAACAATTAGACCGATTTCGATAAATGAATAGTGTCCAACTTTAATTAAATAAATCCGAATAAATTCCTAAATTAACTAAATCATTTAGTTAGGCAGTAGAACACCCCGGCATATCATTTAGGCATGTCATACATATTGTTTGCATTATTTCCGTGAATTTATTGTTTCTCTCCCCCTCCTTCTCTCTCGATAGACGCCGAGACCGACGACGCTGCACCAGGATACGACTACTCTACCGACGAGCAGCCCGTTGACGACCTCCCTCTCTTGCCAGAGCAACCAGGCAAGCCCCCCCCCCTTGAGCATTCCAGATATCGCCCATTCTATTCTCCTGCTTGCATTAGATTTCGCTACTGTTAATATATGCTCCTATTCTGATGCATAGCCTGCTGTTGTAACCTGTTCATTGCTATCTTACCTGCCTATGATAAACTGTTTAGTATAGGTTGGTATGACCCATCTGTGACCCCACCACCTTACTTTGTCGCCCCTGCTTGTTCATCAACGACTCGATCAACGTGATCGTCGATCAGAGACAGACGCCTCACTTCACACCCCCCTTAGTTGTACGACTCTGCGTAGTAACTATCGAGTGCCGAGGGTGATACCTCGTAACGCACTCCTGATGAATACTCTGCAGCATAGCTGTACGGTCGTGGTCATCGAGGGTGATTCCTCCTTCTCCATGTCCGATACGACTCTGTCGTGCAACCCCTCAGTGTGAACCTCGAGGGTGATACCTCTTACGTTCACCCTGATGATTATGACCACACGGTTACTTGACCTTTTTCACTGGCGGGTCCACCCTGGTGGGTACCCGCTGGGGATCTATGATTTCGGGTGTGCCGGAAGGGCACTCGAGTGTGACATTGTGGCGGAGCATCAGAGACTCTGATTGTCTCCGCTTGATACTAATTGAGCCTATTGGATTTGGGTGTGTGATCTGAGTGGGTCGACGTGCCCTATACGCACTGCCACCACGCGGGATAATGGTTATGGGGCCCTCTGCGATGTACGTTTCGCCGAAAGCTTATCAGACGTCACGATTCACCGTGCGGGCTGATCGTCGGGATTGGGCTGGATACTTCACTGGCGAGTTCAGTGTCGCGCCTGCACCCCGGCCAGCCACGCAACGCGCAGGGTGCCCAAGGCGATGGCCCGAGACCCCTGGGTGCATAGGTTAGTCCGGCGTGCTGACCTCTCTGCTGAGCCTAGGTAGAGCGCTGCTTCGTGTTGATCTTCCGAGGACGGGCATTACCCAGCAAGTATGTCCGGCCAGAGTTGATCGAGCGTGTTGGGTAACAGTAGTGCACCCCTGCAGGGATGAATCTTCTATCGATAGCCGGTCCTACGGTAAAGGACGCTCAGTTTGTGTATCCCGATCTACCTACTTAAACTGGATACTTGTTACTTAATTGAAGCTTCGGGATTACTTTCTCGCTGGGAGTCGAGGAAGGATCTTTGAGCTGTACTTCAACATGTTTGCTAAATAAAATTGCTGTTCTACTCTCTTCTACTGCTGCAAGATGATGGCTTTGAGAAGATGTTTGAAGATGCTAGTCTTCGATAGGACTAGGCCTTTCTCTCTATTCTGGCATTTCTGCAGCCCAGTCCACATATACAACCTTTTCTCCATTGATAATGTTGCATATGTAGTATAGATCCTTGCTTGCTGAGTACTTCGGATGAGTACTCACGGTTGCTTTATTTTCTCTTTTCCCCCATATACCCCACCTTGATGATACACCAGACGATGGAGTCCAGGAGCCAGACGCCACCACCGGAGCCTACTACCAGGCGGGTCCAGAGGGCACGTACTACTGGATCGAGCCAGCTGACCAGGAGTAGGATCGGAGGCTCCCAGGCAGGAGGCCAACGCCTTTCGATCTAGTGTCGCTGTTTGTGCTAGCCTTCTTAAGGCAGAACTTGTCTAACTATGTCTGTACCCAGATATTATTTGTATGACTGACTTATGTATTCGGATCTTCGGATCCCTGGTCTGTAATATTGTGGACCTCCGTTTAATTGTGTTTAGAGTTGTGTTCTGATATCTTCCCGTGAGTCCCTGGGCTTGATCGTACACGTTTGCGTGTATGATTAGTGTACGATTGAACCGGGGGCGTCACAAGTTGGTATCAGAGCCAACTGCCTGTAGGAAGCCCCCCTCCAAATTCCTTGGCCGAAGTTGAGTCTAGAAACCGAGAAACTAATTTACTAAATTGGCTGTGTGGCTTACGGGCCCACGTCGCCAACTGGGTGGTAATAGGATCTTTTATTCCTCGTCTATACTCTGGGACTCTAATATCTCTTCTATTCGGGTTAAATAAAATTTTACTAACGCCGACACTTAGGATCTCGTAAATCCCGTCTACCCGGAGAGCTGGATGTCTGTGCGATTTCCCAGTCATTGATCTGATTAGTCTGATAATCATTTTTCTTTCCATTGTTTTGTTTAACCTTTCTCTCCGAGTTGTGTTAAACTTCGCGTTGTCATTTGACAAATCTGAATTTCCTCTGTTTCAGATGGACCATTTGTTTCCACCGCGTCCTACGACACAGCTTGTGCTTCGCACTTGGGCTCGTAATACCCCTGGGTTTCCAGCTGTCCCGATCGCTCTCATGACCAGACTTGGCTACCGCTGGTACCCTGAGTACATGGTTTACGAGGATTACCGCGAGTTTAATCAGGAGCAGTACCATGCTGATGTTCGTATCTATGATCGGCAGAATGACTCAGACACCGAGCTGCACCTTTTCCACGGTATCGGCGTGACGATTGAGATGGCAGTACATGATGCCGCCTACTCTGCTGTCGCACGTCTTCGAGGACAGTTCAGTGATATCTTGGATGACTCTGAGTTCCGATACATTCCGTATGCCCCTGCTGGAGATGCTACCGGATACTACACAGCCATCTGTGCCCCGTACGAGCCTCGCCGATATGACCACCGCGTTCTGATTCAGTGCACTCAGGCTCTGGATCGCACTGTTCGGGCTCTTGCCGTCGAGTTGGTTGCCACTCGAGCACGTCTCTACGATGCTATGACGCAGTTGATGCCCGCTGTTCGTGCAGGGATACATCCGGAGCACATCCTTTACCCGCGCAGGACTCAGATGTAAGCTGGTATTGACTGGCCTGCTGTTGGATGTCACACACCTGCACGTGGACCTCTTCTTACAGTTCGGGACCGGGTTCTGCATCAGAGTGCACATGGAGCACAGGATCCTTCCGCGACGAATATTCGTCGTCCGCACTCGCAGTTACCCCGTTACAGTGGTTTTCTCCGACGTTGATGTAGCCTTTGCTATGTCTCGTTGTGTACTTCCTTACCGCGTGCCTGCGCGCCGCCTAGTATGTCTAGCTTTTAATTTGCGCCGTTATGCTGTCCGCATGTACCCGACTTTGTGTATGGATCTGTATGTCTTAATCGACTACTGTTATGTATCTATTACACTGCTTAAGGTATTGTCGTGTTACATCATACTTGTCGCTAAACACTCGCAATTGCTTTTACTAAACTACCCCCTGTTGATACGTAGCAGGATGGTTAGACCAGGTGGTCGTGGTCGTGGTCGTGCCCCTGAACGTCCACCACCGCCAGACTATATGGCAGCTATGATGCAACAGTTCGAGCTTAACCGCCAGTTCATGGTTGGAATCATGGCTCAGTTTCCGCATCAGAACAACCAGAACCAGAACCCAGCTTCAGTAACTTTGACAGAGTTTACGCGACTCAACCCAACGCAGTTTCGCAACTCTGACAAGCCCCTGGATGCTGATGACTGGCTCCGCGACATCACTCACGAGATGGAGTCTGCTAATGTCGCCCCCGCCAACTTTGTCACCTTCGCGGCCTTTTTCTTAAAGGGCCCCGCTGCTCAATGGTGGGACACACACAAGCGTACTCTGCCTGTTGGAACAGTCATCACCTGGTATGAGTTCCAGGCTGCTTTCCGTACACGTTACATCCCTCAAGCAATTATGGAACGCATGAAGACCCAGTTCCGCAACCTCACCCAGGGCAATAAAACCGTCGAAGCTTATCAGCGGGAATTTCTTGATCTCTCCCGCTATGCTGAAGAAGACATCGCCACAGATGCTCGCAGACAGGAGAAGTTCCGTAATGGACTACACCCTGACCTCAAGCTTGCACTAGCTGCTCAAGACATCAATGACTTCTCAACTCTAGTGAACAAGGCTATTCTCGTTGAGACCGCTCAGATGGAACACAAGGACTCGCAGAAGCGCTATCGTGATGCTGGCTCATCTTCGGGCTCAGCACCGAAGCGTAGAGTTTGGATTCCCAACAACGCGTTCCGTCCCAATACCTCTGCGCCAAAGAACAATGCTGCACCACGTCTGCCTCCTCCACGACCGAGGCCGTCAAAGGCTCAAGCTATTCAGCACAATGCCCCTCTTCGTCCTGAAGATGGTTTGTGTTTCAAGTGCCGCAAACCAGGCCACCAGGCTAAAGACTGCCGCCAGACTCAGAATCAGTTAGATTTTCCTCGTGCTGGCCGTGGATATGGCCGTGGCAACAATCAGACCCGCAACTATAATACTGGGTCTGCTTCACGTGGTCGTGGTCAGGCTTACAACATTGACATTGAAGAAGTCCAGGATCAACCTGCTACTGTGATGGGTACCCTTCTTGTCGACTCAGTACCTGCTTCTGTATTATTTGATTCAGGAGCATCGCATTCATTCATGTCTGAAGCATTTGCATTATCTCATGACATTGCATTCGAAAAGATGAACCTGCCAATAGTTGTCTGTACCCCTGGAGGCCAATGTCAAACCACTATGATGGCACATAATGTCCCTGTTGAAATCGAGGAATTTGAATTCCTAGTTTCCCCTATTATCCTGAAGTCTTCCACCATAGACCTCATACTCGGAATGGATTGGTTGAAAGCTCACATTGCTTCGATCAATTGTGCCACTAAAATTATCCAACTTCTTCACCCCTCCGATGAGATAGTGAACTACACTGCCCGAATTACTCGAGACGCTGAAGCTGAGGTATATGTTATGAATGCTTTGAACGCCTCACCTCTGGAAGGGATCGAGAACGTTCCTGTCGTTCGAGATTTTCCAGACGTCTTTCCAGAAGAACTTCCAGGAATACCCCCGGCTAGAGCTGTCGAGTTTGTCATCGACTTGAAGCCTGGCACCGTTCCTATTGCCAAGCGACCTTATAAGATGCCTCCGCATCACCTTCTTGAGCTTAAGGAAGAAATCGACAAGTCACTTAAGAGTGGTTTCATCCGCCCCAGTTCCTCTGCTTGGGGAGCACCTTCACTCTTCGTTAAGAAGAAGGATGGAACTAACCGATTGGTTCAGGATTACCGGCCCATTAACCAAGCCACAATCCAGAATAAATACCCACTGCCCCGGATCAATGATCTTTATGATCAACTCGCTGGATCATCGGTGTTCTCTAAACTCGACTTGAGGTTGGGTTATCACCAGATCCGTGTCCGTGAGGAGGACATTCCCAAGACTGCATTCGTCACTCGTTATGGCTCCTATGAATACACCGTCATGTCATTTGGCCTAACGAATGCCCCAGCTACGTTCTCCCGTCTGATGAAATATATATTCATGGATTACCTCGACAAATTCGTCGTGGTATATCTAGATGATATTCTGGTCTATTCTAAGAATAAAGAGGAACATGCTGAACATCTCTGCCTTGTTCTAGAAAGGCTCCGAGAACACCAGTTGTATGCCAAGTAATCCAAATGCGAATTTTGGCTTCCTGAAGTAACTTACCTTGGACATGTGATTTCCAAGGATGGGATTGCTGTTAACCCCGAACGAGTTCAGACTATTCTCGACTGGACTCCCCCAAAGAATGTTAAGCAAGTCAGAAGTTTTCTCGGACTCGCTAGTTATTGCCGTCGATTCGTTGAGAACTTTTCCAAGATTGCAAAACCATTGACATATCTGCTTCACAAAGGTGTTAAATTTGAGTGGACAGAAAAATGTCAAGAAAGCTTTCAGACACTAAAAGATAAATTGACATCTGCCCCAGTATTAGCACCCCCGGATTCCCAAAAGGATTTCGTGATATACTGTGATGCATCTCGTCAAGGATTAGGCTGTGTCCTAATGCAAGAGCGCAAAGTGATTGCTTATGCCTCCCGACAATTGCGTCCTCATGAAGAAAATTATCCCGTGCATGATCTTGAACTTTCTGCGGTTATCTATGCCTTGAAGCTATGGCGACATTACCTTCTCGGTAACCGTTGCGAGATATACACGGATCACCAAAGCTTGAAGTATTTATATACTCAACCAGATCTGAACCTTCGTCAACAAAGATGGCTCGAAACAATTGCCGATTATGATATGAATATTTCATATACCCCCGGCAAGGCTAATGTAATGGCCGATGCTTTGAGTCGCAAGTCCTATAGCAACAATCTTATGGTTCAAGAAACACAACCTCTTCTCCATGAAGAGCTTTGCAAGTTGAACCTCCATATTGTCCCACAGAGTTATCTCAATACCCTGGTTGTCGAACCAGATTTAGAACACGGCATTAAGGTTATGCAAAGGTATGACACTGAAGTTGAAAAGATCAAGCGATACCTCGAGAAAGGAAAGCCGTCGGAATTCCATCTTGATGCAGATGGGATCCTATTTTTCCAACACCGTCTCTTCGTACCCCAGTTCAAGAATGAGAGGGAAAACGTTATGAAGGAAGCTCATGACACTCCCTTGTCCATTCACCCTGGTAGCACAAAGATGTACCGTGACATTTGTCAAAGATTCTGGTGGCCTAATATGAAGCGAGACATTGCTCGTTATGTTTCTGAGTGTGACGTTTGCCGCCGCGTTAAAGCCCAACATCAAAGGCCCGCAGGAACTCTGCAACCCCTGGAAATTCCTGAATGGAAATGGGACAAGGTCCAAATGGATTTCATTACTGGTTTTCCCAAATCCCAGAAGGGTCATGATGCTATTTTTGTTGTCATTGACCGATTCTCTAAGGTTCCCCACTTTCTGCCTGTTAAGGAGACAATCACCGCTAGCCAGTTAGCAGACTTGTATGTTTCCCGGATTGTGTCACTCCACGGTGTTCCGTTGGAGATCAGTTCTGATCGTGGCAGCCTCTTCACCTCCAGATTCTGGAATAGTTTCCAAGAAGCTATGGGAACTCATCTGTCTTTCAGCACCGCTTTTCACCCTCAGTCACAGGGTCAAGTTGAACGAGTTAATCAAGTGCTCGAAGATATGCTTCGAGCTTGCGTCATCTCCTTCGGTAAGAAATGGGAGGAATCTCTCCCGTATGCCGAATTCTCTTACAACAATAGCTATGAAGCTAGTCTGAAGATGGCACCGTTTGAAGTTCTATACGGTCGTAAGTGTCGAACCCCTCTGAATTGGTCAGAAACTGGGGAACGCTCACTCGTCGGACCGGACATTATTCGGCAAGCTGAAGAACAAGTCCGTATTGTTCGTGAACATTTGAAATCTGCTCAGTCTCGTCAGAAGAGCAACTATGACCGTAAGCACCAGGAAATGGTCTATCAACCTGGCGAACAAGCTTACCTTCGTGTCACTCCATTGAAAGGCACTCATCGGTTCGGAATCAAAGGCAAGTTAGCTCCACGCTACATTGGCCCGTTCCGTATTCTTGCCCGTCGAGGAGAAGTGGCATATCAGTTGCAATTGCCGCCAAACCTTTCTCAAGTACATGACGTCTTTCATGTATCCCAACTCCGCCGCTGCTTCAAGGATCCTATTCGAGCTGTGGATCATGAAGTGCTTGAATTACGGGAAGATCTATCATATCCAGAATATCCCATCCGTATTCTTGATCAAGCTGAGCGTCGAACACGTCAAAAGTCAATCAAGTTCCTCAAGGTTCAGTGGTCAAATCATTCTGAAGATGAAGCCACTTGGGAACGCGAGGATCATCTTCGCGAAGAATACCCCTCTTTCTTTCAGTCTTCCTCTTAATTCTCGGGACGAGAATTCTTAATAGATGAGGAGAGTTGTAACACCCCCGGTGATTAGCAACAGTAATCACATTTGATAATGACATGTTAGCATGATCGACAGTGCATAATCATCATTAGCATCACATTGCATTTCAACTCCTAAGTCAAATTCAAATTTAGATGAAAGTGGAATATGAAAGTTGTCCAACATAGGAGCTAAAATGTCAGATAAATAACAAATATTCCAGAGGCTATTCTAAAATTGAAACCAACATCATTGGAATTGGATAAGTGACTCGAACAGCCCCAAACAGTGGATAAAGATAATATTTAATAACCATTTATTAAATCTGAAATAAATATGGAATTATGTTTTGCCCAAACTAGTTTTAGGTGTTAGGGAATAATGCACTGGTATTTATGAAATAGGTCACACTTTTTACAAAAACCATTTGGGGCCTAAACATTTAACAGTAGAGAAAAGAGAATAAAGAAAAGGAAAAAAGAAACAGAAAAGGATAAAGGAAAGTTTGGATCAGAGCCAACTGCCTGTAGGAAGCCCCCCTCCAAATTGCCTGGCGGAAGTTGATCTAGAAAACCGAGAGAAAGAAACTAATTACTAAATGGGATGTGGGCTTACGGCCCACGTCGCCAAAGGGGGGTAAGAGGATCTTTTATTCCTCGTCTTACTCTGGGACTCTAATATCTCTTCTATTCGGGTTTTAAATAAAATTTTACTAACGCCGACACTTAGGATCTCGTAAATCCCGGCTACCGGAGACGTGGATGTCTGTGCGATTTCCCAGTCATTGATTGATTAGTCTGATAATCATTTTTTTCCATTGTTTGTTTAACCTTTCTCTCCGAGTTGTGTTAAACTTCGCGTGTCATTGACAAATCTGAATTCCTCTGTTTCAGATGGGACCATTTGTTCCACGCGTCTACGACACAGCTTGTGCTTCGCACTTGGGCTCGTGAATACCCTGGGTTCCAGCTGTCCCGATCGCTCTCATGACCAGGACTGGCTACGATGGTACCCTGAGTACATGGTTTACGAGGATTACCGCGAGTTTAATCAGGAGCAGTACCATTGTGAGGTTCGTATCTATGATCGCAGATGCAGAATGACTCAGACACCGAGCAGCCACTTTCCACGGGTATCGGCGTGACGATTGAGATGGCAGTACATGATGCCGCTACTCTGTGTCGCACGTCTTCGAGGACAGTTCAGTGATATCGGATGACTCTGAGTTCCGATACATTCCGTATGCCCCTGCTGGAGATTGCTACCGGATACTACACAGCCACTGTGCCCCGTACCGAGCCTCGCCGATATGACCAACGCGTTCTGATTCAGGTGCACTCAGGCTCGATCGCACTGTTCGGGCATCTTGCCGTCGAGTTGGTTGACCACTCGGCACGTTCTCTACGATGCTTGACGCAGTTGATGCCCGCTGTTCGGTGCAGGGTACATCGGAGCAATCCTTTACCGCGCAGCAGGACTCAGTAAAGATGGTATGACTGGCCTGCTGTTGGGATGTCACACACCTGCAGTGACCCTCTTCTTACAGTTCGGGACCGGTTCTGCATCAGATGACATGGAGCACAGGGATCCTTCCGCGACGAATATTCGTCTCCGACACTCGCCAGGTACCCCTTACAGGGTTTTCTCGACGTTGAGTAGCCGTTGCTATGTCGCGTTGTGTACATTCCTACGCGTGATGCCTGCGCGACGCCTAGTATGTCTAGCTTTTAATTTGCGCCGTTTTATGCAGCCTTCCGCATGTACAGACTTTGGTATGGATCTGTATGTCTTAATCTGACTAGTTATGTATCTATTACCTGCTTAAGGTATTGTCGTGTTACATCATCTACTGAGTCGCTAAACACTGCAATGCTTTTTACTAAATCCCCGTTGATACGTAGCAGATGGTTAGACCAGGTGTCGTGGTAGTGGGTCGTGCCCTCTTGAACGTCCACCACCGCCAGACAGATATGGCAGCATGATGCAACAGTTCGAGCTTCACCGCCAGTTCATGGTTGGAATCATGGCTCAGTTTCCGAATCAGAACAACCAGAAAAGAACCGCAGTTCAGTAAACTTGACAGAGTTTACGCGACTCAACCCAACGCAGTTTCGCAACTCTGACAAGACCCCTGGGATGCTGATTGGACTGGCTCACGCGACACCTCACTCACGGAGATGGAGTCTGCTAATGTCGCCCCCGCCAACTTGTCACCTTCGCGGCCGTTCTTAAAGGGCCCCGCTGCTCAATGGTGGGACACACACAAGCGTACTATTGCCTGTTGGAACAGTCATCACCTGGATATGAGTCCAGCTGCTTCCGTACAAGTTACATCCCTCAAGCAATTATGGAACGCATGAAGAACCAGCGTTCCGCAACCTAACCCAGGGCAATAAAAACGTCGAAGCTTATCAGCGGGGAATTTCTTGATCTCTCCCGCTTGCTGAAGAAGGACATCGCCACAGATGCTCGCAGACAGGAGAAGCTCGTAATGGGACTACAACCCTGACATTCAAGATGACCTAGCTGCTCAAGACATACAATGACTTTCTCAACTTAGTGAACAAGGCTATTCTCGTTGAGATTTACCGCTCAGGAACACAAGGACTGCAAAGAAGCGCTATCGTGATGCTGGCTCATCTTCGGGCTCGCACACGAAGCGTAGAGTTGGATTCCCAAAACAACGCGTCCGTCCCAATACCTCTGCGCCAAAGAACAATGCTGCACCACTCTGCCTCCTCCACGAACGAGGCCGCAAAGGCTCAAGCTATTCAGCACAATGCCCCTCTTGTCCTGAAGATGGTTGTTTTCAAGTGCCGCAAACCAGGCCACCAGGCTAAAGACTGCCGCCAGAACTCAGAATCAGTTTAGATTTTACTCGTGTGGGCCGTGGGGGATATGCTGGCGTGGGCAAACAATCAGACCCGCAAACTAATACTGGGTCTGCTTCCACGTGGTCGTGGTCAGGCTTACAAATTGCATTGAAGAAGCCAGGATCAACCTGTATGTGATGGGTACCCTTCTTGCGACTCAGTACCTGCTTTGTATTATTTGATTCAGGAGCATCGCATTCATTCATTGTCATGAAGCATGTGCAATATCTATGACATTGCTTCGAAAAGATGAACCTGCAATAGTTGTCTGTACCCCTGGAGGACAATGTCAAAAACCACTATGATGGCACATAATGGTCCTGTTGAAACGAGGAATTGAATCCTAGTTTCCCCTATTATCTGAAGTCTTCCACCAAGACCTCATTAACTCGGAATGGAATGGTTGAAAGCTCACATTGCTTGATCAATTGTGCCACTAAAATTATCCAACCTCTTCACCCCTACATGGAGATAGTGAACTACATGCCCGAAATTATGAGACGCTTGAAGCTGAGGTATTATGATGAAGTTTGAAGACTACTCTGGAAGGATCGAGAAAGTTCCTGTCGTTCGAGATTTCCAGACGTCTTTCCAGAAGAACTTCCAGGAATACCCCCGGCTAGAAGCTGTCGAGTTTTGTCATCGACTTCTGAAGCTGGCACGTTACTATTGCCAAGAGACCTATAAGATGCCTCGCATCACCTTCTTGAGCTTAAGGAAGAAGAATCGACAAGTCACTTAAGAGTGGTTTCATCAGCCCCAGTCCTCTGTGGGGAGGAGCACCTTCACTCTTCGTTAAGAAGAAGATAGGATGGAACTAACCGATTGGTTCAGGATTACCGGCCCATTAAACCAAGGCCACAATCCAGAATAAATACCCACTGACCGGATCAATGATCTTATGATCAATCGCGGATATCGGTGTTCTCTAAACTCGACTTGAGGTTGGGTTATCACCAGATCCGTGTGTGAGGAGGACATTACCCAAGGACGCATTCGTCACTTTATGGCTCCTATGAATACACCGTCATGTCATTTGGCCTAACGAGCCCCAGCTCGTTCTCCCGTCTGATGAAATATATATTCATGGATTACCTCGACAAATTCGTCGGGTATATCTAGATGTATTCTGGTCATTCTAAGAATAAAGAGGAACATGCTGAACATTCGGCCTGTTCTAGAAAAGGCTCCGAGAAACACCAGTTGTATGCAAAGTAATCCAAATGCGAATTTTGGCTTCCTGGAAGTAACTTACCTTGGACATGGTGATTCCAAGGAGGGATTGCTGTTAACCCCGAACGAGTTCAGGACTATTCCGACTGGACTCCCCCAAAGAATGTTAAGCAGTCAGAAGTTTTTTCGGACTCGCTAGTTATTGCCGTCGATTCGTGATGAGAACTTTTCCAAGATTGCAAAAACCATTGACAGATCTGCTTCACAAAGGTGTTAAATTGATTTGTGGGCGCAGGGTGCCCAGGGCGATGGCCCGAGACCCCTGGGTGCATAGGTTAGTCCGGCGTGCTGACCTCTCTGCTGAGCCTAGGTAGAGCGCTGCTTCGTGTTGATCTTCCGAGGACGGGCATTACCCAGCAAGTATGTCCGGCCAGAGTTGATCGAGCGTGTTGGGTAACAGTAGTGCACCCCTGCAGGGATGAATCTTCTATCGATAGCCGGTCCTACGGTAAAGGACGCTCAGTTTGTGTATCCCGATCTACTACTTAAACTGGATACTTGTTACTTAATTGAAGCTTCGGGATTACTTTCTCGCTGGGAGTCGAGGAAGGATCTTTGAGCTGTACTTCAACATGTTTGCTAAATAAAATGCTATTCTACTCTCTTCTACTGCTGCAAGATAATGGCTTTGAGAAGATGTTTGAAGAGGCTAGTCTTCGATAGGACTAGGCCTTTCTCTCTATTCTGGCATTTCTGCAGCCCAGTCCACATATACAGCCCTTTTCTCCATTGATAATGTTGCATATGTAGTATAGATCCTTGCTTGCTGAGTACTTCGGATGAGTACTCACGGTTGCTTTATTTTCTCTTTTCCCCCATATACCCCACCTTGATGATACACCAGACGATGGAGTCCAGGAGCCAGACGCCACCACCGGAGCCTACTACCAGGCGGGTCCAGATGGCACGTACTACTGGATCGAGCCAGCTGACCAGGAGTAGGATCGGAGGCTCCCAGGCAGGAGGCCAACGCCTTTCGATCTAGTGTCGCTGTTTGTGCTAGCCTTCTTAAGGCAGAACTTGTCTAACTATGTCTGTACCCAGATATTATTTGTATGACTGACTTATGTATTCGGATCTTCGGATCCCTGGTCTGTAATATTGTGGACCTCCGTTTAATTGTGTTTAGAGTTGTGTTGTGATATCTTCCCGTGAGTCCCTGGGCTTGATCGTACACGTTTGCGTGTATGATTAGTGTACGATTGAACCGGGGGCGTCACATAGGTATTATGGTTTGAACCTTTAGTGTTTACTGTTAAGAATAGAGTGTCAGGCGTTTTAAGTCCCGGGTTTAGGGTTTAGGACAATTTTTTAAAATCACTAAATACCAAAGGGAAAATAGAGTTTTTGGACGTTTTAGATGTTTTAGGGTTTTGGGCAAGGGTTCAGATTTCCAAGTTTAGGGTTAGCTTTTATGGTTTGAACCTTTAGTGTTTACTATTTAGAATAGAGTTTCGAACGTTTTAAGTCCCGGGTTTAGTGTTTAGGACAATTTTTTAAAATCACAAAATTCCAAAGGGAAAATAGAGTTTTTGGATGTTTTAGACGTTTTAGGGTTTAGGGCTTGGGTTTAGATTTCCAAGTTTAAGTTTAGGTTTTAGGGTTTGAACCTTTAGTGTTTACTGTTTAGAATAGAGTTTCGGAGGTTTTAAGTCCCGGGTTTAGGGTTTTCAGAGTTCATTTGTAGTGCATTTCAATTTCAGGCTAATTTAGCTCAAAGAATCATTAAATGCATGAAAAAAATAGAAAACGAAGTCAAAAAGGGTTGAAATTTAAGGATGTGGCTTTGAATGGTTCATATTGAACACACACAAATTCTGTAGTTGAAATAAGATTAAAAAATGAAATGTCTTTGTAACAGCTAAGTTTTCGTCCGAAACCCTGTTACTTCGAAAGAGATGGTCCATTTTGTACACGAAGTGCATCCAATTTTTGCCAAAACTGTCTCAACTTAAAAAATTGAAAAAAAAAATTGATTTTTTTTCCTTTAGTCCCGGTTGTTGTTAAAAGTTCTCCGGCCCACGCACAAAGAGCGGCCACGTGGACGGCTTTTAGTCCCGGTTCGTAACACAACCGGGACTAGGGGGTTTTTCTTTAGTCCCGACCGTTTTGTCCCGGTTCCAGAACCGAGACTAAAGGCCCTCTGGAACCGGCACTAAAGGCCCGTTTTCCATTTCGACAATTTTTTAAAATCACAAAATTCCAAAGGGAAAATAGAGTTTTTGGACGTTTTAGACGTTTTTAGGGTTTAGGGCTAGGGTTAAGATTTCAGAGTTTAGGGTTAGGTTTTATGGTTTGAACCTTTAGTGTTTACTGTTTAGAATAGAGCTTCAGACGTTTTAAGTCCTGGGTTTAGGGCTTAGGATAATTTTTTAAAATCACTAAAATCCAAAGGGAAAATAGAGTTTTTGGACGTTTTAGACGTTTTAGGGTTTAGGGCTAGGGTTTAGATTTCCAAGTTTAGGTTAGGTTTTATGGTTTGAACCTTTAGTGTTTACTATCTAGAATAGAATTTCGGACGTTTTAAGTCCCGGGTTTAGGGTTTTGGAAAATTTTCCAAAATCACTAAATTCCAATGGAAAATAGAGTTTTTGGACGTTTTAGACATTTTAGGATTTAGGGCTAGAGATTAGATTTTGGTTTGAACCTTTAGTGTTTACTGTTTAGAATAGAGTTTCACACGTTTTAAGTCCCGGGTTTAGGGTTTAGGACAATTTTTTAAAATCACAAAATTCCAAAGGGAAAATAGAGTTTTTGGATGTTTTAGACGTTTTAGGGTTTAGGGCTAGGGTTTAGATTTCCAAGTTTAGGGTTAGGTTTTATGGTTTGAACCATTAGTGTTTACTGTTTAGAATAGAGTGTTAGACGTTTTAAGTCCCGGGTTTAGGGTTTAGGACAATTTTTTAATATCACTAAATTCCAAAGGGAAAATAAAGTTTTTGGACGTTTTAGACGTTTTTAGGGTTTAGGGCTAGGGTTTAGATTTCATAGTTTAGGGTTAGGTTTTATGGTTTGAACCTTTAGTGTTTACTGTTTAGAATAGAGTTTCGGACGTTTTAAGTCCCGGGTTTAGGGTTTAGGACAATTTTTTAAAATCACAAAATTCCAAAGGGAAAATAGAGTTTTTGGACGTTTTAGACGTTTTTTGGGTTTATGGCTAGAGTTTAGATTTCAGAGTTTAGGGTTAGGTTTTATGGTTTGAACCTTTAGTGTTTATGTTTAGAAAAGAGTTTCGGACGTTTTAAGTCCCGGTTTAGGGTTAGGACAATTTTTTAAAATCACAAAATTCCAAAGGGAAAATAGAGTTTTTGGACGTTTAAGACGTTTTAGGGTTTAGGGCTAGGTTTTAGATTTTAGAGTTTAGGGTTAGGTTTTATGGTTTGAACCTTTAGTGTATACAGTTTAGAATAGAGTTTCAGACATTTTAAGTCCTGGGTTTAGGGCTTAGGATAATTTTTTAAAATCACTAAATTCCAAAGGGAAAATAGAGTTTTTGGACGTTTTAGACGTTTTAGGGTTTAGGGCTAGGGTTTAGATTTCCAAGTTTAGGGTTAGGTTTTATGGTTTGAACCTTAAGTCTTTACTGTTTAGAATAGAGTTTCGGACGTTTTAAGTCCCGGGTTTAGGGTTTAGTACAATTTTTTTAAAGCACAAAATTCCAAAGGGAAAATATTGTTTTTGGACGTTTTAGACGTTTTAGGATTTAGGGCTAGAGTTTAGATTTTGGTTTGAACCTTTAATGTTTACTGTTTAGAATAGAGTTTCACACATTTTAAGTCCCGGGTTTAGGGTTTAGGACAATTTTTTAAAATCACGAAATTCCAAAGGGAAAATAGAGTTTTTGGACGTTTTAGACGTTTTAGGGTTTAGGGCTAGGGTTTAGATTTCCAAGTTTAGGGTTAGGTTTTATGGTTTGAACCATTAGTGTTTACTGTTTAGAATAGAGTGTCAGACGTTTTAAGTCCCGGGTTTAGGGTTTAGGACAATTTTTTAATATCACTAAATTCCAAAGGGAAAATAAAGTTTTGACGTTTTAGACGTTTTTAGGGTTTAGGGCTAGGGTTTAGATTTCATAGTTTAGGGTTAGGTTTTTGGTTTGAACCTTTAGTGTTTATATTAGAATAGAGTTTGGACGTTTTAGTCCCGGGTTTAGTGTTTAGGACAATTTTTTAAAATCACAAAATTCCAAAGGGAAAATAGAGTTTTTGGACGTTTTAGACGTTTTTGAGGTTTATGGCTAGAGTTTAGATTTCAGAGTTTAGGGTTAGGTTTATAGGTTTGAACCTTAGTGTTTACTGTTTAGAATAGAGTTTTGGACATTTTAAGTCCCGAGTTTAGGGTTTAGGACAATTTTTTAAAATCACAAAATTCCAAAGGGAAAATAGAGTTTTTGGACGTTTTAGACGTTTTAGGGTTTAGGGCTAGGTTTTAGATTTTAGAGTTTAGGGTTAGGTTTTATGGTTTGAACCTTTAGTGTTTACAGTTTAGAATAGAGTGTCAGACATTTTAAGTCCTGGGTTTAGGGCTTACAATAATTTTTTAAAATCACTAAATTCCAAAGGGAAAATAGAGTTTTTGGACATTTTAGACGTTTTAGGGTTTAGGGCTAGGGTTTAGATTTCCAAGTTTAGGGTTAGTTTTTATGGTTTTAACCTTTAGTCTTTACTGTTTAGAATAGAGTTTCGGACGTTTTAAGTCCCGGGTTTAGGGTTTAGTACAATTTTTTAAAGCACAAAATTCCAAAGGGAAAATAGTGTTTTTGGACGTTTTAGACGTTTTAGGGTTTAGGGCTTGGGTTTAGATTTCCATGTTTAGGTTTAGGTTTTAGGGTTTGAACCTTTAGTGTTTACTGTTTAGAATAGAGTTTTGGAGGTTTTGAGTCCCGGGTTTAGGGTTTTCAGAGTTCATTTGTAGTGCATTTCAATTTCAGGCTAATTTAGCTCAAAGAATCATTAAATGCATGAAATTTTTTTGCAAATGAAGTCAAAAAGGGTTGAAATTTAAGGATGTGGCTTTGAATGGTTCATATTGAACACACACAAATTCTGGAGTTGAAATAAGATTAAAAAATGAAATGTCTTTGTAACAGCTAAATTTTCGTCCGAAACCCTGTTACTTCGAAAGAGATGGTCCATTTTGTACACGAAGTGCATCCAATTTTGCCAAAACCGTCTCAGCTTTTTAGCACAAGCTAGTTGGGTGAAATGATGATACCATGCCAAGTTTCAGGGTTTTCAGAGTTCATTTGTAGTGCTTTTCAATTTCAGGCTAATTTAGCTCAAAGAATCATTAAATGCATAAAAAATATCAAATGAAGTCAGAAAGGGTTGAAATTTAAGGATGTGGCTTTGAATGGTTCATATTGAACACACAAAAATTCTTCAGTTAATATAAGTTTAAAAAATGAAATGTGGTCAAACTCCGGTCAAACAGTGGTCAAACACTTGTCAAACTACTTATTCAATAAATATTAAGTGTTACTATATAATTATTGTTTTTTAGAATAATAATTTCAAACTCAAACGGTGAAGCGTGTGACATCATGGTCACATTTTTCTGATAATAATGGATATATTATTTGTCGAATTTTGATTTACAGATTTAAAGATATTAAATGAATAAATGGCATAATAATAATAATGTTACTTATTTTATTTTCATTGAAATTCAATATTATTATTACTTATTTTATTTTGAACTTTTTGTATTATTTTGGATTTTTGGATTTTTTTTTGTTTTTTGAGAATTTCCATTTTTTGTAATTTTTTCCTTTTTTTGAAATATTTTTGAGTTTTTTAAATTAATCATTATTGTTTATTCTAATAATTGTTTGGAATTCAAAAATTAAATCATCTGACATCAAGACCTAAGGGTTAACAGGATTGATAGCTTACTATTGTCAGGAAAACAACAAGTGCAGACTTGGAAACTAGGGGAGATAGAACCTGAAAGTTAAGCGTGCTCGGGCTGGAGTAGTGAGAGGTTGGGTGACCGGCCGGGAAGTTAGACGATTTGGAATGAGTGCTGATTAGAGATTAGAGATTAAATTCTGAAGTAGTGAGGAGGGGTGATTAGAGATTAAATTGTCAAATAATTTAAAGATTTGAAAATTAGAAGAAAACTAAAAACAAATCAAAAAATTTTAAAAAATTGAAACAAATTAAAAAAAGTAAAAAAAAATTGATAATTTTTTTTTGAGATTTTTTTCCTTTAGTCCCGGTTGGTGTTAGAAGTTCTCCAGCCCACGCACAGAGAGCGGCCACGTGGACGGCCTTTAGTCCCGGTTCGTAACACAACCGGGACTAGGGGGGGCGGTCCTTTAGTCCCGACCGTTTTGTCCCGGTTCCAGAACCGAGACTAAAGGCCCTCTGGAACCGGCACTAAAGGCCCGTTTTCCGTTTCGACAATTTTTTAAAATCACAAAATTCCAAAGGGAAAATAGAGTTTTTGGACGTTTTAGACGTTTTTAGGATTTAGGGCTAGGATTTAGATTTCAGAGTTTAGGGTTAGGTTTTATGGTTTGAACCTTTAGTGTTTACTATCTAGAATAGAGTTTCGGACGTTTTAAGTCCCGGGTTTAGGGTTTAGGACAATTTTCCCAAATCACTAAATTCCAAAGGGAAAATAGAGTTTTTGGACGTTTTAGACGTTTTAGGGTTTGGGGCTAGAGTTTAGATTTTGGTTTGAACCTTTAGTGTTTACTGTTTAGAATAGAGTTTCGGACGTTTTAAGTCCTGGGTTTAGGGTTTAGGACAGTTTTTTAAAATCACAAATTTCCAAATGGAAAATAGAGTTTTTGGACGTTTTAGACGTTTTAGGGTTGAGGGCTAGGGTTTAGATTTCCATGTTTAGGGTTAGGTTTTATAGTTTGAACCTTTAGTGTTTACTATTTAGAATAGAGTGTCAGACGTTTTAAGTCCCGGGTTTAAGGTTTAGGACAATTTTTTAATATCACTAAATTCCAAAGGGAAAATAAAGTTTTTGGACGTTTTAGACGTTTTTAGGGTTTAGGGCTAGGGTTTAGATTTCATAGTTTAGGGTTAGGTTTTATGGTTTGAACCTTTAGTGTTTACTGTTTAGAATAGAGTTTCGGACGTTTTATGTCCCGGGTTTAGTGTTTAGGACAATTTTTTAAAATCACAAAATTCCAAAGGGAAAATAGAGTTTTTGGACGTTTTAGACGTTTTTAGGGTTTATGGCTAGAGTTTAGATTTCAGAGTTTAGGGTTAGGTTTTATGGTTTGAACCTTTAGTGTTTACTGTTTAGAATAGAGTTTCGGACGTTTTAAGTCCCGGGTTTAGGGTTTAGGACAATTTTTTAAAATCACAAAATTCCAAAGGGAAAATAGAGTTTTTGGACGTTTTAGACATTTTAGGGTTTAGGGCTAGGTTTTAGATTTTAGAGTTTAGGGTTAGGTTTTATGGTTTGGACCTTTAGTGTTTACAGTTTAGAATAGAGTGTCAGACATTTTAAGTCCTGGGTTTAGGGCTTAGGATAATTTTATAAAATCACTAAATTCCAAAGGGAAAATACAGTTTTTGGACGTTTTAGACGTTTTAGGGTTTAGGGCTAGGGTTTAGATTTCCAAGTTTAGGGTTAGGTTTTATGGTTTGAACCTTTAGTCTTTACTGTTTAGAATAGAGTTTCGGACGTTTTAAGTCCCGGGTTTAGGGTTTAGTACAATTTTTTTAAAGCACAAAATTCCAAAGGGAAAATAGTGTTTTTGGACGTTTTAGACGTTTTAGGGTTTAGGGCTTGGGTTTAGATTTCCAAGTTTAGGTTTAGGTTTTAGGGTTTGAACCTTTAGTGTTTACTGTTTAGAATAGAGTTTTGGAGGTTTTAAGTCCCGGGTTTACGGTTTTCAGAGTTCATTTGTAGTGCATTTCAATTTCAGGCTAATTTAGCTCAAAGAATCATTAAATGCATGAAAAAAAATTGCACTCCTTCTTTTTGACGAAGAGTGAAGGTGCTCCCCAAGCAGAGGAACTGGGGCGGATGAAACCTTTCTTAAGTGACGTGTCGATTTCCTCCTTAAGTTCAAGAAGATGATGCGGAGGCATCTTGTAAGGACGCTTCGCAATAGGGGTAGTGCCAGGTTTCAAGTCGATGACGAACTCAACAGCTCTAGCAGGGGGTATCCCTGGAAGTTCTTCTGGAAATACATCTTGGAAATCACGAACAACTGGAACGTTCTCGATGCCTTCAAGAGGTGAAGCGTTCAATGCATTTAGAACATATATCTGAGCTTCGGCGTCCTGCACTGCACGAGCTGAGTATCTGACAGTCTGACCGGAAGGGTGTGTGAGGCGGACTGTTTCAGTGGCACAGTCAATCAAAGCTTTATGAGGCTTCAACCAGTCCATACCCAGAATAATGTCTATGTTGGAGGTCTTGAGAGCAATGAGTGAAACGGGGAACATCAATCCTCCGATCACAATGTGGTTACCGTGGCTAACCATGGTAGTTTGCCAATTAGCCCCAGGCGAATGGATTACTAATGGGATGGACATCTCCTCGAAAAGTATATCATGGCTTCGCGTAAAACTTTCGGACATGAAGGAGTGCGATGCTCCAGAATCAAAGAGGACTGAAGCTGGGATTGAATTCACTAGAAGGGTGCCCATCACAATGTTGGGGTCCTGTCGAGCTTCTTCTATGTTAACTTGGTTGACATGGACCCGAACTATAGCAGACGGCCTGGCATTAGAGCTTCTGAGACGACGGTTCTGACAGCTCTTCTTGCAACCAACGGGAGGACGTGGTGCATCCTGATGAAAAGCCATAGCATCAGGCGGTCCATCATGAACCGATAGCTGTCTCAGCGGTGAAGGCAAACGAGGTGCAACATATGACGGCCTTGGTGTTGGAGCAGGTCGGTGGTAAACATTATGGGGAATCCAGACTCGACGCTTCTGAACAGGTCGACTCGAAGACGAACCAACATCACGAGTGCGCTTGAGCGACTCCTGGTAGTCAGTCAGAGCTGTTTCAATTTGGAAAGATTTGCTGACAAGCGTTGCGTAGTCTGTGAAATCATGGACAGCAAGTGCAAGTTTTATATCATTACGTAGTCCTTCACGGAATTTATCCTGCTTGCGGGCGTCAGTGCATACGTCATTTTCAGCATAGCGGGATAGTTCGACAAATTTCCTATGATATTCATCCACAGTCATTTTACCCTGAGAGAGTTTACGGAACTCCTGCTTCTTCTGGTCCGTCAGACCTTGAGGAATGTACCATGCACGAAAGGCTGACTGAAATTCCTGCCAAGTGGTTACGGTTTCAGCAGACAACATATCCTTGTGACTTTCCCACCATTGAGCAGCTGATCCCCTGTGACGCCCCCGGCCCGATCGTGCACTAATCATACACGCAAATGCACACGATCAAGCCTAAGGACTCACGGGAAGATATCACAACACAACTCTAAAACATAAATAAAGTCATACAAGCTTTATATTACAAGCCAGGGGCCTCGAGGGCTCGAATACATAAGCTTGCGAACAAGCGTCAGCGGAAGCATCAGATATCTGAGTACAGATATGAAATAGAAATAGAAAGGCCTTTAGAAAGGCGGGGCAAAATAAAACACTACGATCGAAAGGCGAAGGCCTCCTGCCTGGGACCCTCCGATCCTACTCCTGGTCGTCAGTCAACTCGTAGTAGTATCCATCCTCTGGGTAGTAGTAGTAACGATCGTCGGGGCATCTGTCTCAGGGGGCCCCGTCCTCTGGTCACGTCAAACAGATATTGGGAGAAAAAGGAAAACAAAGCAACCGTGAGTACTCAGAAGTACTCAGCAAGCAAGGATCTACACTACATATGCAACATTATCAAGGGGAGGCTGTATATGTGGACTGGGCTGCAGAAAAGCCAGAATAGAGAGAAGGCCTAGTCCTATCGAAGACTAGCATCTTCAGCGGTCTTGCAGCAGTAGAAGAGAGTAGAACAATACCATATAATGTAGCAGTAATAATATCAACCTCACCCAGAGATCCTTTCTCGACTCCCTGCGAGAAAGCAATCCCAGAGCCATACATTCATCAACCTCGTCCTGAGATCCCTTCTCGACTCCCTGCGAGAAGCAATCCCAGAGCCATATATACAGGTCTCATCACAGGTATCCAGTTCTAAATTGTATCAATCAGGATACAACTCCGAGTGTCCTTTACCATAGGACCGGCTATCGATAGAAGTGTTCTTCCCTGCAGGGGTGCACCAACTTACCCATCACGCTCGCTTAACTCCGGCCGGACACACTTTCCTGGGTCATGCCCGGCCTCGGCCAAACAACACATCGCAACCCTACCTACAGCTCAGCAGAGAGGTCCCCGTCGGTCTATATCCTAAGCGCTCAGGGGTCATGGGCCATCGCCCTGTGCACTCCGGGTCGGTGTGTGCAGGGTCGGGACGAGCACCACCTCAGTCCTGGATGGTACTGGCCCGGCCCGGCCACGAGGCTGAACTGGACGTCTGACAGAGCTTTCGGCTGATGCATACGATGCAGAACGCCCATACTATGCCCACGTGATGGTTAGTGCTATCAGACCAGAGGCCTGCTCGGATCAAATATCCAAATCGCTAGGACTAGGGGCTTGCGGTAACGAGCAGAGACTCACGAAAGATGTGACCCCGTCGCCCCGTCTCGAGGACTTGCGGCAAGGGTTAAGAATGCCCGTCCGCGCCTCGTATTCACCACTCGGGCACCACACAGGCAACCCGCCTTCACATCACACGCGGGTACCCCTCAGGGTCGACCCGCCTTTCCAAGTAACATTGTAAAGTCCAAGTATCCGTGTGTCCATAACATCAGGGAATCCGAGGTATCACCCTCATTGAATTCCCACTCGATGTATCCGTCAAGGTGAACTAGGAGGAATCACCCTCACTGGGTCCACACTTGAGGTGTTGTACGACAGCGTCGTTATCGGAAGCGGTGAAGGAGGAATCACCCTCGATGACCACGACCGAATAACTACTCTACAGAGTTAACATCAGAAGTGCTACATGAGGTTTCACCCTCGACACTCGATAGTAACGCTGCAGTGTCGTTACAACTAAGGGGGGTGATGTGCGGTGTCGGGTCCTGGTCTTCAATCCCGTTGATCGGGTCTTCTGACGATCCAGCGCGGCAGTCGGGGTAAGTGGGGTCACTGATAGGTCTCTACCCAGCCTAGACTAAACAGTTTAGGATATGTAGGTAATTATCAACAGCAGGTTACAATGAACAGGCTATGCATCAGAATAGGTAAAGCAGCAGCAGCAGCAATTCTAATGCAAGCATGAGAAATAGAATGGGCGATATCGGGATGATCAAAGGGGGGGCTTGCCTGGTTGCTCGGCGGCAAGGGCAAGGTCGTCTATGGTGTCTTCGGGATCCGGAGCTGCGTCGGTCTCGGGGACGACGTCGGGGTCGGGGGCTATCGAGAGAGAAGAGGGGGAGGAAACAGTATAAATATATAGCAAACATGAGCATGACAAGGTACGACATGATAATACGCAGTGCCGGGTGTATCCTAACGTATGGTTGCACGTTACCGAGGAAGGAGGGATCCATCCGGGAATGTTTTCCCGGTTCCGGGCATTTGTCAGACAGATGACCGGAGAGGAACGGTTGCAAGTTCGGATAGATAGGGACGCGTGACGGACGAACGGACCGCGTATTCAGATTCGTCTCGTCGTTCTGAGCAACTTTCATGTACAAAGTATTTTCATCTGAGCTACGGATTATTTTATATGATTTTCTAAAGTTTTTATTAATTTTCTGAATTTATTTTTATTATTTAATTTCGAATTATCCAGAATAGTAACTGATGACATCAGCATGACATCATGCTGATGTCAGCAGTCATTAGGGTTAAGTTAATTAATTACTGCTTAATTAAACTAACTAATTAATTAGACTAATTAATTAAATTAATTAACTTACTAATTAATTATTTAATTAACTAATTATTCTTATTTTTATTTAGTTATTATTATTTTTTTTAAAGGGGCCGGTGGGGCCTACTGGGCAGTGGCCCTTAGGCCAAAGCGGGCGCGGGCTAATGGGGCTGCGGGTGCGGGCGCCCGTCGGGGCTTAACCTGGGGCGCCGGTCGGTCGAGGCCGCGGCGGGACGCGCGCGGGCGGTGAGGAGGAGGTTTCGGGGCGGCGAGCGGGAGGCGCGGGCGGAGCGCCGAGCTGCGGGCGTGGGCGGCCGACGAGCAGGGGGCGCCAGCGCGGCGCGAGGCGAGCGCCGAGCGGGGCGAGCAAGGCGGGCGGCGCGGCGCTGGGCAGGGCGCGTGCGCGGGCACCAGACGCGGGCGCGAACGGCGATGCGCGAGCGCGCGCAGGGGCGGCGGCGTGGGCGCGGTGGCGCGAGCGGCTACAGCGGCGGGGGCGCATGCGGGGCCGCGGAAAGGCGAGGCAGAGCGCAGTCGGGTGCGCGAGCAGGCGAGGCGTCGCGGGAGGCGAGCGCGAGCGGGGTGAGGCCGGGCGGTGAGCGCGCTCGGGCGCGGTGCGGGTCGCGGCGACCGGGGAAAGAGGGGGAGCGCTCACAGAGGCGGCGCAGGGTCCAGGGCAGCGTGCTCGACGGAGGCGGAGGCGACGCGTCGGCGGCGGGGCGGCGTCGGGCGGCGGTGGGCAACGCGGTCTGCGCGGTGAGGGGTGCCGCCAAGCGCGCGGGCGTGAGGGAGGGAGAGGGGATCGGGGGGTGAGCCTCTTCTGTATTGAACATGGTTAGCATGGCCCAGTATAACAGCAGAAGGTTTGGCAATGGGATTCCTGGGCTGACGAGCTCGGGCATCTCGATTTTGGTTCGGACGGCAATTGGTAGCACGGTGCCCTGGTTGACCACACTTGAAGCAATCCGATCATTATGGGGAGGAGCTACACAGTGGACATCCGCCCTGAGTCACGAGCTGTCTCGCGGCGCGGAGGCAGGCGGGGTGCAAACATAAGACGGCTCTGGTGTTGGAGCAGGTCGGTGATGAACATTGTGCGGGATCCACACTCGACGTTTCTGAACAGGCTACGAGGAGAGCCAGCTTCATGAGTGCGCTTGAGCGACTCCTGCATTCAGTCAGAGCTGTTTCAATTTGGAAGATTTGCTGACAAGCATTGCGAAGTCTGTACAATCAAGGACGCAATGCGAGTTTATGTCAGTACGGAGTCCTTCACGGAATTTATCCTGCTGCGGGCGTCAGTGTTAACGTCATCCTCAGCATAGCGGGATAACTCGAGAAATTTCCTCTGATATTCATCCACAGTCATTGTGCCCTGTGTGAGTTTGCGAAACTGTGCTTCTTCTGATCTATCAGACCTTGAGAATGTATCGTGCACGAAAAGCTGACTGAAATTCCTGCCAAGTGATTACAGTCTCTGCAGGCAACATACCCTTGTGGCTTTCACCATTGGGCAGCCGGACCTTTTAAGTGGATGTCGCAAAGGTGACATAACTGGCAGGGGCAACATTAGCGACTCCATCTCAAAAGGATGTCACGAAGCCATCATCATCATCATAGGATTGGTGGAGTTGCGGAAAACGGACGGATTGAGGCGCACAAATTCTGGCAGAGTTATTGGAGCATTCTGTTGTTGAGCATTCTGAGTTGGAATGAGTCAATACTCCGTCATAAATGACGGTTGAGTTCAACTGCTGACGGTTGAGTTCAAAACTGGCATCATTGCGGCAATATAGGGTGGAGGTGGAGGATCGTCAGCCATCTGCCAAATCAACAGGGGCAGTTTAGCAAGTAAAACTGCATGTGTATGGAATTATTCATGAAGTAACACGCACGACAGAAGGAAGTGCAATAGATACTTCATCAGTCACACCAGACATTCAAATCCACACATAGTCTCGGTTACAAACCGGCATTACGACTGCTGAAAGGAGAAGGCTAGACAACTAGGCGGCGCGCAGGCACGCGGTAAGGAAGTACACAACGAGACATAGCAAAGGCTACTCAACGTCGGAGAACAGCTGCAGGAGCGAGGATCTCAATGACAACACAGGGTGCCCTCGATAAGAGGATCCTGTAAGCAGAAACCTGGCCCACAATCTTGAAGCAAGGGGGGATATTTCCAGAACTCCGGGTGGATTGTGATCACGAGAACCTAATGCTGGAGTTAGTAAAACTTTGTTAACCCAAGGAAGAGAGATCAGAGTCCAGAGTAAAGGTCGAGGAGTAAAAGATCCTAATACCACCCAATTGGCGACGTGGGCCCGTAAG
Source organism: Thinopyrum elongatum (assembly GCA_011799875.1). NCBI lineage: Eukaryota > Viridiplantae > Streptophyta > Magnoliopsida > Poales > Poaceae > Thinopyrum > Thinopyrum elongatum. The sequence goes on along the minus strand of JAAAXO010000635.1, from coordinate 139,343 downwards.
CCACACAGCCAAGTTAGTAAAATAGTTTTTCGGTTTCTAGACTCAACTTCGGCCAGGAGTTGGAAAGGGGGGTCCTACAGGCAGTCGGCTCTGATACCAACTTGTGACGCCCCCGGCCCGATCGTGCACTAATCATACACGCAAATGCACACGATCAATAGACCTAAGGACTCGGGAAGATATCAAACAACACAACTCTAAAACATAAATAAGTCATACAAGCTTTATATTACAAGCCAGGGCCTCGAGGGCTCGAATACATAAGCTTGCGAACAAGCGTCAGCGGAAGCATCAGATATCTGAGTACAGATATGAAATAGAAACAGAAAGGCCTTTAGAAAGGCGGGGCAAAATAAAACACTACGATCGAAAAGGCGAAGGCCTCTGCTGGGACCCTCCGATCCTACTCCTGGTTCGTCACAACTTCGTAGTAGTATCCATCCTCTGGGGTATAGTAGTAACGATCGTCGGGGCATCTGTCTCAGGGGGCTCCGTCCTCTGGTCACGTCAAACTGATATGGGGAGAAAAAGGAAAACAAAGCAACCGTGAGTACTCAGAAGTACTCAGCAAGCAAGGATCTACACTACATATGCAACATTATCAAGGGGAGGCTGTATATGTGGACTGGGCTGCAGAAAGCCAGAATAGAGAGAGGCCTAGTCCTATCGAAGACTAGCATCTTCAGCGGTCTTGCAGCAGTAGAAGAGAGTAAACAATACCATATAAGTAGCAGTAATAATATCAACCTCACCCAGAGATCCTTTCTCGACTCCCTGCGAGAAAGCAATCCCAGAGCCATACATTCATCAACCTCGTCCTGAGATCCCTTCTCGACTCCCTGCGAGAACAATCCCAGAGCCATATATACAGTTCCATCACAGTATCCAGTTCTAAATTGTATCAATCAGGATACAACTCCGAGTGTCCTTACCGAGGACCGGCTACGATAAAGTGGTTCACGGTCTGAACTGATCTCTTTTGGAATACCGTGGAGTGAAACAATTCTGGAGATATATAACTCTGCTAACTGACTAGCAGTGATCGTCTCCTTGACAGGCAGAAAGTGTGCAACTTTGGAGAGTTGGTCGACGACGACAAGAATAGCATCGTGACCCTTCTGTGACCTGGGAAGTCCTGTAATGAAATCCATCTGAACCTTATCCCATTTCCATAGAGGAATAGGCAACGGTTGCAGAATTCCAGCAGGCTTCTGATGTTCTGCTTTAACGCGTCGACACACATCACATTCAGCAACATAACGAGCAATGTCCTGCTTCATTCTAGACCACCAGTATCTTTGACGGAGATCACGATACATCTTGGTGCTACCCGGATGAATAGACAGCGGGGTATCATGTGCCTCCTTCATAACCTTGTCAGTCATAAGCTCGAAGCGAGGTACGATAATGCGGTCTCTGAAATACAAGGTTCCATCTTCAGACAGCGAGAAATCCCTGTACTTTACAAGGTGAAGGTCTTTCTTCATCAGATCAATTTCAGCATCTTTAGCTTGCGCATTCTTAACAGCTTTCTCAAGGTCTGGTTCAACAACCAAGGTTTTTAGGTATCCTTGGGGAACTATCTCGAGATTTAGCTTTCGAAGCTCTTCATACAGAAGGGGTTGCTGTAGCTGAACCTCAAGTTCGCAGCAATAGGATTTGCGGCTCAACGCATCAGCCATTACATTAGCCTTGCCAGGGGTATAAGAAATACCCAAATCATAGTCCGCAATGGTCTCCATCCATCTTTGCTGACGGAGATTCAGAGATGGCTGAGTGAACAAGTACTTCAAACTTTTATGATCCGTGTAGATCTCGCAACGATTACCGAGGAGGTAATGTCGCCACAACTACAGTGCATAGATGACAGCAGCTAGTTCTAGATCATGTACCGGATAATTCTCTTCATGTGGGCACAACTGACGAGAGCCATAAGCAATCACTTTACGCTCTTGCATTAGGACACAGCCTAATCCTTCACGGGATGCATCACAATAAATCACAAAGTCTTTGCGGGTATCTGGAGGAGACAGTACTAGGGCAGATGTTAGCTTGTCTTTGAGTGCTTGAAAACTTTGCTGACATTTTTCTGTCCATTCAAACTTAACGCCCTTGTGAAGCAGATCAGTCAGGGGCTTAGCAATCTTAGAAAAGTTCTCGACAAAACGGCGGCAATAACTTGCAAGGCCGAGAAAACTTCTGACTTGCTTGACATTCTTCGGAGGAGTCCAGTCAAGAATAGCCTGAACTCGTTCTGGGTTAACGGCGATGCCATCTTTGGAAATCACATGACCAAGGTAAGTTACTTCAGAAAGCCAGAATTCACATTTGGAGTATTTGGCATACAACTGGTGTTCTCGGAGCCTTTCCAGTACAAGACGGAGGTGTTCGGCATGTTCTTCCTTATTCTTCAAATATACGAGAATATCATCTAGATAAACCACGACGAACTTATCGAGGTAATCCATGAAGATATAATTCATCAGACGGGAGAATGTGGCTGGAGCATTTGTTAAGCCAAATGACATGACGGTGTACTCGTAGGAGCCATAACGAGTAACAAATGCAGTCTTCGGAATATCCTCTTCGCGAACACGGATCTGATGGTATCCCAATCTCAAATCAAGCTTAGAGAATACTGAGGAACCGGCAAGTTGATCATACAAATCATTGATCCGGGGAAGCGGATATTTGTTCTGGATTGTTGCTTGGTTGATAGGTCGGTAATCCTGAACCAACCGGTTAGTTCCATCCTTCTTCTTAACGAAGAGTGAAGGTGCTCCCCAAGCAGAGGAACTGGGGCGGATGAAACCTTTCTTAAGTGACGTGTCGATTTCTTCCTTAAGTTCGAGAAGATGATGCGGAGGCATCTTATAAGGGCGCTTCGCAATAGGAGTTGTGCCTGGTTTCAAGTCAATGACAAACTCAACAGCTCTGGCAGGGGGAATTCCTGGAAGTTCTTCTGGAAAGACATCTTGAAAATCGCGAACAACGGGAACGTTCTCGATGCCTTCAAGAGGTGAAGCATTCAATGCATTCAGAACATATATCTGGCTCTCAGCATCCTGAGCTATTCGGGCTGAGTATTTGACTGTCTGGCCAGAAGGGTGCGTGAGCTGGACTGTCTTAGTAGCGCAATCAATCAAAGCATTATGGGCAGTCAACCAGTCCATACCGAGAATGATGTCTATGTCGGAAGGTCCAAGAGCAATAAGGGAAGCAGAGAACATCAACCCTTCAATTTTGATCTGATTGTTGTGACTTACCATCTTGGTTTGCCACCTGGAACGGGGGGTGATAATCTCTAACAGTGTGGGTAACAGCTCTAGATGTAGCTCATGCCGCTGAGCAAATTGTTGAGACACAAAGGAATGTGATGCTCCTGAGTCGAAAAGGACAGAAGCTGCAACTGAATTAATCGGGAGGGTACCCATCACAATGGTTGGTTCTTTCTGAGCCTCTTCTGTATTGACATGGTTAGCATGGCCCAGTATAACAGCAGAAGGTTTGGCAATGGGATTCCTGGGCTGACGAGCTCGGGCATCTCGATTTTGGTTCGGACGGCAATTGGTAGCACGGTGCCCTGGTTGACCACACTTGAAGCAATTCCGATCATTATGGGGAGGAGCTACAGCAGTGGACTGTCCGCCCTGAGTCACTAGCTGTCTCGGCGGCGGAGGCAGGCGGGGTGCAACATAAGACGGCCTTGGTGTTGGAGCAGGTCGGTGATGAACTTTGTGCGGGATCCACACTCGACGTTTCTGAACAGGCTGACCCGAGGATGAGCCAGCTTCATGAGTGCGCTTGAGCGACTCCTGGCATTCAGTCAGAGCTGTTTCAATTTGGAAAGATTTGCTGACAAGCATTGCGAAGTCTGTACAATCAAGGACTGCAAGTGCGAGTTTTATGTCAGTACGGAGTCCTTCACGGAATTTATCCTGCTTGCGGGCGTCAGTGTTAACGTCATCCTCAGCATAGCGGGATAACTCGAGAAATTTCCTCTGATATTCATCCACAGTCATTGTGCCCTGTGTGAGTTTGCGAAACTGCTGCTTCTTCTGATCTATCAGACCTTGAGGAATGTATCGTGCACGAAAAGCTGACTGAAATTCCTGCCAAGTGATTACAGTCTCTGCAGGCAACATACCCTTGTGGCTTTCCCACCATTGGGCAGCCGGACCCTTTAAGTGGAATGTCGCAAAGGTGACATAACTGGCAGGGGCAACATTAGCTGACTCCATCTCAAACAGGATGTCACGAAGCCAATCATCAGCATCCATAGGATTGGTGGAGTTGCGGAAAACGGACGGATTGAGGCGCACAAATTCTGGCAGAGTTATTGGAGCATTCTGTTGTTGAGCATTCTGAGTTGGGAACTGAGTCAATACTCCGGTCATAAATTGACGGTTGAGTTCAAACTGCTGACGGTTGAGTTCAAACTGCTGCATCATTGCGGCAATATAGGGTGGAGGTGGAGGATCGTCAGCCATCCTGCCAAATCAACAGGGGCAGTTTAGCAAGTAAAACTGCATGTGTATGGAATTATTCATGAAGTAACACGCACGACAGAAGGAAGTGCAATAGATACTTCATCATAGTCACACCAGACATTCAAATCCACACATAGTCTCGGTTACAAACCGGCATTACGACTGCTGAAAGGAGAAGGCTAGACAACTAGGCGGCGCGCAGGCACGCGGTAAGGAAGTACACAACGAGACATAGCAAAGGCTACATCAACGTCGGAGAAAGCTGCAGGAGCGAGGAATCTGCAAGTGACAACACAGGGTGCCCTCGATAAGAGGATCCTGTAAGCAGAACCTGGCCCACAATCTTGAAGCAAGGGGGGATATTTCCAGAACTCCGGGTGGATGTGATCACGAGAACCTAATGCTGGAGTTAGTAAACTTTTGTTAACCCGAAAGGAAGAGAGATCAGAGTCCAGAGTAAAGGTCGAGGAGTAAAAGATCCTAATACCACCCAATTGGCGACGTGGGCCCGTAAGCCACACAGCCAAGTTAGTAAAATAGTTTTTCGGTTTCTAGACTCAACTTCGGCCAAGGAGTTGGAAAGGGGGGCTCCTACAGGCAGTCGGCTCTGATACCAACTTGTGACGCCCCCGGCCCGATCGTGCACTAATCATACACGCAAATGCACACGATCAAGCCTAAGGACTCACGGGAAGATATCACAACACAACTCTAAAACATAAATAAAGTCATACAAGCTTTATATTACAAGCCAGGGGCCTCAAGGGCTCGAATACATAAGCTTGCGAACAAGCGTCAGCGGAAGCATCAGATATCTGAGTACAGATATGAAATAGAAACAGAAAGGCCTTTAGAAAGGCGGGGCAAAATAAAACACTACGATCGAAAGGCGAAGGCCTCCTGCCTGGGACCCTCCGATCCTACTCCTGGTCGTCAGTCAACTCGTAGTAGTATCCATCCTCTGGGTAGTAGTAGTAGCGATCGTCGGGGCATCTGTCTCAGGGGGCTCCGTCCTCTAGTCACGTCAAACTGATATGGGGAGAAAAAGGAAAACAAAGCAACCGTGAGTACTCAGAAGTACTCAGCAAGCAAGGATCTACACTACATATGCAACATTATCAAGGGGAGGCTGTATATGTGGACTGGGCTGCAGAAATGCCAGAATAGAGAGAAGGCCTAGTCCTATCGAAGACTAGCATCTTCAGCGGTCTTGCAGCAGTAGAAGAGAGTAGAACAATACCATATAATGTAGCAGTAATAATATCAACCTCACCCAGAGATCCTTTCTCGACTCCCTGCGAGAAAGCAATCCCAGAGCCATACATTCATCAACCTCGTCCTGAGATCCCTTCTCGACTCCCTGCGAGAAGCAATCCCAGAGCCATATATACAGGTCTCATCACAGGTATCCAGTTCTAAATTGTATCAATCAGGATACAACTCCGAGTGTCCTTTACCGTAGGACCGGCTATCGATAGAAGTGTTCTTCCCTGCAGGGGTGCACCAACTTACCCATCACACTCGCTTAACTCCGGCCGGACACACTTTCCTGGGTCATGCCCGGCCTCGGCCAAACAACACATCGCAACCCTACCTACAGCTCAGCAGAGAGGTCCCCGTCGGTCTATATCCTAAGTGCTCAGGGGTCATGGGCCATCGCCCTGTGCACTCCGGGTTGGTGTGTGCAGGGTCGGGACGAGCACCACCTCAGTCCTGGATGGTACTGGCCCGGCCCGGCCACGAGGATGAACTGGACGTCTGACAGAGCTTTCGGCTGATGCATACGATGCAGAACGCCCATACTATGCCCACGTGATGGTTAGTGCTATCAGACCAGAGGCCTGCTCGGATCAAATATCCAAATCGCTAGGACTAGGGGCTTGCGGTAACGAGCAGAGACTCACGAAAGATGTGACCCCGTCGCCCCGTCTCGAGGACTTGCGGCAAGGGTTAAGAATGCCCGGCCGCGCCTCGTATTCACCACTCGGGCACCACACTGGCAACCCGCCTTCACATCACACGCGGGTACCCCTCAGGGTCGACCCGCCTTTCCAAGTAACATTGTAAAGTCCAAGTATCCGTGTGTCCATAACATCAGGGAATCCGAGGCATCACCCTCATTGAATTCCCACTCGATGTATCCGTCAAGGTGAACTAGGAGGAATCACCCTCACTGGGTCCACACTTGAGGTGTTGTACGACAGCGTCGTTATCGGAAGCGGTGAAGAAGGAATCACCCTCGATGACCACGACCGAATAACTACTCTACAGAGTTAACATCAGAAGTGCTACATGAGGTTTCACCCTCGACACTCGATAGTAACGCTGCAGTGTCGTTACAACTAAGGGGGGGGGTGATGTGCGGTGTCGGGGCCTGGTCTTCAATCCCGTTGATCGGGTCTTCTGACGATCCAGCGCGGCAGTCGGGATAAGTGGGGTCACTGATAGGTCTCTACCCAGCCTAGACTAAACAGTTTAGGATATGTAGGTAATTATCAACAGCTGGTTACAATGAACAGGCTATGCATCAGAATAGGTAAAGCAGCAGCAGCAGCAGCAATTCTAATGCAAGCATGGGAAATTAGAATGGGCGATATCGGGATGATCAAAAGGAGGGGCTTGCCTGGTTGCTCGGCGGCAAGGGCAAGGTCGTCTATGGTGTCTTCGGGATCCGGAGCTGCGTCGGTCTCGGGGACGACGTCGGTGTCGGGGGCTATCGAGAGAGAAGAGGGGGAGGAAACAGTATAAATATATAGCAAACATGAGCATGACAAGGTACGACATGATAATATGCAGTGCCGGGTGTATCCTAACGTATGGTTGCACGTTACCGAGGAAGGAGGGATCCATCCGGGAATGTTTTCCCGGTTCCGGGCATTTGTCAGACAGATGACCGGAGAGGAACGGTTGCAAGTTCGGATAGATAGGGACGCGTGACGGACGAACGGACCGCGTATTCAGATTCGTCTCGTCGTTCTGAGCAACTTTCATGTACAAAGTATTTTCATCTGAGCTACGGATTATTTTATATGATTTTCTAAAGTTTTTATTAATTTTCTGAATTTATTTTTATTATTTAATTTCGAATTATCCAGAATAGTAACTGATGACATCAGCATGACATCATGCTGATGTCAGCAGTCATTAGGGTTAAGTTAATTAATTACTGCTTAATTAAACTAACTAATTAATTAAATTAATTAACTTACTAATTAATTATTTAATTAACTAATTATTCTTATTTTTATTTAGTTATTATTATTTTTTTTAAAGGGGCCGGTGGGGCCTACTGGGCAGTGGCCCTTAGGCCAAAGCGGGCACGGGCTAATGGGGCTGCGGGTGCGGGCGCCCGTCGGGGCTTAACCCGGGGCGCCGGTCGGTCGAGGCCGCGGCGGGACGCGCGCGGGCGATGAGGAGGAGGTTTCGGGGCGGCGAGCGGGAGGCGCGGGCGGAGCGCCGAGCTGCGGGCGTGGGCGGCCGACGAGCAGGGGGCGCCAGCGCGGCGCGAGGCGAGCGCCGAGCTGGGCGAGCAAGGCGGGCGGCGCGGCGCTGGGCAGGGTGCGTGCGCGGGCACCAGACGCGGGCCCGAACGGCGATGCGCGAGCGCGCGCAGGGGCGGCGGCGTGGGCGCGGTGGCGCGAGCGGCTACAGCGGCGGGGGCGCGTGCGGGGCCGCGGAAAGGCGAGGCAGAGCACAGTCGGGTGCGCGAGCAGGCGAGGCGTCGCGGGAGGCGAGCGCGAGCGGGGTGAGGCCGGGCGGTGAGCGCGCTCGGGCGCGGTGCGGGTCGCGGCGACCGGGGAAAGAGGGGGAGCGCTCACAGAGGCGGCGCAGGGTCCAGGGCAGTGTGCTCGACGGAGGTGGAGGCGACGCGTCGGCGGCGGGGCGGCGTCGGGCGGCGGTGGGCGACGCGGTCGGCGCGGTGAGGGGCGCCGCCAAGCGCGCGGGCATGAGGGAGGGAGAGGGGATCGGGGGGGAGTGGGGGGGTGTGGGCTAGGGTTACCGGGGGTGGGGGTAGCCGGCTATGTAGCGCCGGCTGGGCCGGCCCGGCGGCCCGGTGGCTTGCTGGGCCGAGGCCCAGTCGGGGGGGGGGGGTGTTCTCCTTTTCCTTTTTTTTTCTTTCTGTTTTTCTTTATTCCTTTTTCTGTTTTATCTTTTATTTTTAGTCCAAAAGACTTTTGTAAAATATGAGACTTGCTCCATTATTTACAGTGTATTATTTGTCACTGCTAGAAATTGGTTTGGGGTCCATATCTTTTTGTTTGGATTTTATTTAAATTGAAAAAGGATTAAACAGTGTTATGTTGTTGTTGTTCCTTGTTGTTCGAGTCCTTTTACAATTCCAACAAATGTTGCAATCATTTTTATAAATGCTATGAGAATATTTGCAACATGATGCACATTTTAGTTTTCAGGTTCGGGCAACTTTTATTTTCCACTTTAGTTTTAATTTGAATTTTGAGTTAGAAGTTGAAATGCATTATGGTGCAAATGATGATCATGCACTGTTAATCATGCTGACTTGGCATAATCAAAAGGGGTGGTTACTGTAGTTAACCACTGGGGGTGTTACAAATCTCCTCTACTAACAAGAATTCTCGTCCCGAGAATTAAGAAGTAGAAGGAAAAAGTTCGGGATATTCCTTGCGAAGATGATCCTCGCGTTCCCAAGTGGCTTCATCTTCAGTATGGTTTGACCACTGCACTTTGAGGAACTTGGTAACCTTCTGACGGGTTCGACGTTCAGCTTCATCAAGGATGCGGATCGGATGCTCCTTATAAGATAGATCATCATGCAATTCGAGCATCTCGTGATCCACTGCTCGGTGCGGAGATTCCTTGAAGCATTTACGAAGTTGCGACACATGGAAGACGTCGTGGATATGAGAGAATTGCGGCGGCAAATCCAATTTATACGCCACTTGACCACGTCTTGCAACAATGCGGAAAGGACCAATGTAGCGTGGAGCTAGCTTGCCCTTGATTCCGAAACGGTGAGTGCCTTTCATAGGAGTGACACGAAGATAAGCTTGATCACCAGGTTGATAAGTCAAACCCCATCGTTTGCGATCATAGTTGCTCTTCTGGCGGTCCTGAGCCGCTTTGAGGTTTTCTCGGACAATACGGACTTGTTCTTCGGCGTGTTGAATAATGTCTGGTCCAACAAGAGGTCGTTCCCCAGTTTCTGACCAATTCAGAGGGGTTCGACATCTACGTCCATAGAGAACTTCAAAGGGGGCCATTTTCAGACTGGCTTGATAGCTGTTGTTATAGGAGAACTCGGCATATGGAAGAGATTCTTCCCACTTCTTGCCAAACGATATAACACAAGCTCGCAACATGTCTTCAAGCACTTGGTTGACTCGTTCAACTTGGCCTTGGGATTGGGGGTGATAAGCTGAACTCCAGGTAATATGAGTTCCCATAGCCTTTTGAAAACTTTCCCAGAAATGACCAGTGAATATGCTGCTACGGTCTGAACTGATCTCTTTTGGAATACCGTGGAGTGAAACAATTCTGGAGATATATAACTCTGCTAACTGACTAGCAGTGATCGTCTCCTTGACAGGCAGAAAGTGTGCAACTTTGGAGAGTTGGTCGACGACGACAAGAATAGCATCGTGACCCTTCTGTGACCTGGGAAGTCCTGTAATGAAATCCATCTGAACCTTATCCCATTTCCATAGAGGAATAGGCAACGGTTGCAGAATTCCAGCAGGCTTCTGATGTTCTGCTTTAACGCGTCGACACACATCACATTCAGCAACATAACGAGCAATGTCCTGCTTCATTCTAGACCACCAGTATCTTTGACGGAGATCACGATACATCTTGGTGCTACCCGGATGAATAGACAGCGGGGTATCATGTGCCTCCTTCATAACCTTGTCAGTCATAAGCTCGAAGCGAGGTACGATAATGCGGTCTCTGAAATACAAGGTTCCATCTTCAGACAGCGAGAAATCCCTGTACTTTACAAGGTGAAGGTCTTTCTTCATCAGATCAATTTCAGCATCTTTAGCTTGCGCATTCTTAACAGCTTTCTCAAGGTCTGGTTCAACAACCAAGGTTTTTAGGTATCCTTGGGGAACTATCTCGAGATTTAGCTTTCGAAGCTCTTCATACAGAAGGGGTTGCTGTAGCTGAACCTCAAGTTCGCAGCAATAGGATTTGCGGCTCAACACATCAGCCATTACATTAGCCTTGCCAGGGGTATAAGAAATACCCAAATCATAGTCCGCAATGGTCTCCATCCATCTTTGCTGACGGAGATTCAGAGATGGCTGAGTGAACAAGTACTTCAAACTTTTATGATCCGTGTAGATCTCGCAACGATTACCGAGGAGGTAATGTCGCCACAACTACAGTGCATAGATGACAGCAGCTAGTTCTAGATCATGTACCGGATAATTCTCTTCATGTGGGCGCAACTGACGAGAGCCATAAGCAATCACTTTACGCTCTTGCATTAGGACACAGCCTAATCCTTCACGGGATGCATCACAATAAATCACAAAGTCTTTGCGGGTATCTGGAGGAGACAGTACTGGGGCAGATGTTAGCTTGTCTTTGAGTGCTTGAAAACTTTGCTGACATTTTTCTGTCCATTCAAACTTAACGCCCTTGTGAAGCAGATCAGTCAGGGGCTTAGCAATCTTAGAAAAGTTCTCGACAAAACGGTGGCAATAACTTGCAAGGCCGAGAAAACTTCTGACTTGCTTGACATTCTTCGGAGGAGTCCAGTCAAGAATAGGCTGAACTCGTTCTGGGTTAACGGCGATGCCATCTTTGGAAATCACATGACCAAGGTAAGTTACTTCAGAAAGCCAGAATTCACATTTGGAGTATTTGGCATACAACTGGTGTTCTCGGAGCCTTTCCAGTACAAGACGGAGGTGTTCGGCATGTTCTTCCTTATTCTTCGAATATACCAGAATATCATCTAGATAAACCACGACGAACTTATCGAGGTAATCCATGAAGATATAATTCATCAGACGGGAGAATGTGGCTGGAGCATTTGTTAAGCCAAATGACATGACGGTGTACTCGTAGGAGCCATAACGAGTAACAAATGCAGTCTTCAGAATATCCTCTTCGCGAACACGGATCTGATGGTATCCCAATCTCAAATCAAGCTTAGAGAATACTGAGGAACCGGCAAGTTGATCATACAAATCATTGATCCGGGGAAGCGGATATTTGTTCTGGATTGTTGCTTGGTTGATAGGTCGGTAATCCTGAACCAACGGTTAGTTCCATCCTTCTTCTTAACGAAGAGTGAAGGTGCTCCCCAAGCAGAGGAACTGGGGCGGATGAAACCTTTCTTAAGTGACGTGTCGATTTCTTCCTTAAGTTCGAGAAGATGATGCGGAGGCATCTTATAAGGGCGCTTCGCAATAGGAGTTGTGCCTGGTTTCAAGTCAATGACAAACTCAACAGCTCTGGCAGGGGGAATTCCTGGAAGTTCTTCTGGAAAGACATCTTGAAAATCGCGCACAACGGGAACGTTCTCGATGCCTTCAAGCGGTGAAGCATTCAATGCATTCAGAACATATATCTGGCTCTCAGCATCCTGAGCTATTCGGGCTGAGTATTTGACTGTCTGGCCAGAAGGGTGCGTGAGCTGGACTGTCTTAGTAGCGCAATCAATCAAAGCATTATGGGCAGTCAACCAGTCCATACCGAGAATGATGTCTATGTCGGAAGGTCCAAGAGCAATAAGGGAAGCAGAGAACATCAACCCTTCAATTTTGATCTGATTGTTGTGACTTACCATCTTGGTTTGCCACCTGGAACGGGGGGTGATAATCTCTAACGGTGTGGGTAACAGCTCTAGATGTAGCTCATGCCGCTGAGCAAATTGTTGAGACACAAAGGAATGTGATGCTCCTGAGTCGAAAAGGACAGAAGCTGCAACTGAATTAATCGGGAGGGTACCCATCACAATGGTTGGTTCTTTCTGAGCCTCTTCTGTATTGACATGGTTAGCATGGCCCAGTATAACAGCAGAAGGTTTGGCAATGGGATTCCTGGGCTGACGAGCTCGGGCATCTCGATTTTGGTTCGGACGGCAATTGGTAGCACGGTGCCCTGGTTGACCACACTTGAAGCAATTCCGATCATTATGGGGAGGAGCTACAGCAGTGGACAGTCCGCCCTGAGTCACTAGCTGTCTCGGCGGCGGAGGCAGGTGGGGTGCAACATAAGACGGCCTTGGTGTTGGAGCAGGTCGGTGATGAACATTGTGCGGGATCCACACTCGACGTTTCTGAACAGGCTGACCCGAGGATGAGCCAGCTTCATGAGTGCGCTTGAGCGACTCCTGGCATTCAGTCAGAGCTGTTTCAATTTGGAAAGATTTGCTGACAAGCATTGCGAAGTCTGTACAATCAAGGACTGCAAGTGCGAGTTTTATGTCAGTACGGAGTCCTTCACGGAATTTATCCTGCTTGCGGGCGTCAGTGTTAACGTCATCCTCAGCATAGCGGGATAACTCGAGAAATTTCCTCTGATATTCATCCACAGTCATTGTGCCCTGTGTGAGTTTGCGAAACTGCTGCTTCTTCTGATCTATCAGACCTTGAGGAATGTATCGTGCACGAAAAGCTGACTGAAATTCCTGCCAAGTGATTACAGTCTCTGCAGGCAACATACCCTTGTGGCTTTCCCACCATTGGGCAGCCGGACCCTTTAAGTGGAATGTCGCAAAGGTGACATAACTGGCAGGGGCAACATTAGCTGACTCCATCTCAAACAGGATGTCACGAAGCCAATCATCAGCATCCATAGGATTGGTGGAGTTGCGGAAAACGGACGGATTGAGGCGCACAAATTCTGGCAGAGTTATTGGAGCATTCTGTTGTTGAGCATTCTGAGTTGGGAACTGAGTCAATACTCCGGTCATAAACTGACGGTTGAGTTCAAACTGCTGACGGTTGAGTTCAAACTGCTGCATCATTGCGGCAATATAGGGTGGAGTTGGAGGATCGTCAGCCATCCTGCCAAATCAACAGGGGCAGTTTAGCAAGTAAAACTGCATGTGTATGGAATTATTCATGAAGTAACACGCACGACAGAAGGAAGTGCAATAGATACTTCATCATAGTCACACCAGACATTCAAATCCACACATAGTCTCGGTTACAAACCGGCATTACGACTGCTGAAAGGAGAAGGCTAGACAACTAGGCGGCGCGCAGGCACGCGGTAAGGAAGTACACAACGAGACATAGCAAAGGCTATATCAACGTCGGAGAAAGCTGCAGGAGCGAGGAATCTGCAAGTGACAACACAGGGTGCCCTCGATAAGAGGATCCTGTAAGCAGAACCTGGCCCACAATCTTGAAGCAAGGGGGGATATTTCCAGAACTCCGGGTGGATGTGATCACGAGAACCTAATGCTGGAGTTAGTAAACTTTTGTTAACCCGAAAGGAAGAGAGATCAGAGTCCAGAGTAAAGGTCGAGGAGTAAAAGATCCTAATACCACCCAATTGGCGACGTGGGCCCGTAAGCCACACAGCCAAGTTAGTAAAATAGTTTTTCGGTTTCTAGACTCAACTTCGGCCAAGGAGTTGGAAAGGGGGGCTCCTACAGGCAGTCGGCTCTGATACCAACTTGTGACGCCCCCGACCCGATCGTGCACTAATCATACACGCAAATGCACACGATCAAGCCTAAGGACTCACGGGAAGATATCACAACACAACTCTAAAACATAAATAAAGTCATACAAGCTTTATATTACAAGCCAGGGGCCTCGAGGGCTCGAATACATAAGCTTGCGAACAAGCCTCAGCGGAAGCATCAGATATCTGAGTACAGATATGAAATAGAAACAGAAAGGCCTTTAGAAAGGCGGGGCAAAATAAAACACTACGATCGAAAGCGCGAAGGCCTCCTGCCTGGGACCCTCCGATACTACTCCTGGTCGTCAGTCAACTCGTAGTAGTATCCATCCTCTGGGTAGTAGTAGTAACGATCGTCGGGGCATCTGTCTCAGGGGGCTCCGTCCTCTGGTCACGTCAAACTGATATGGGGAGAAAAAGGAAAACAAAGCAACCGTGAGTACTCAGAAGTACTCAGCAAGCAAGGATCTACACTACATATGCAACATTATCAAGGGGAGGCTGTATATGTGGACTGGGCTGCAGAAATGCCAGAATAGAGAGAAGGCCTAGTCCTATCAAAGACTAGCATCTTCAGCGGTCTTGCAGCAGTAGAAGAGAGTAGAACAATACCATATAATGTAGCAGTAATAATATCGACCTCACCCAGAGATCCTTTCTCGACTCCCTGCGAGAAAGCAATCCCAGAGCCATACATTCATCATCCTCGTCCTGAGATCCCTTCTCGACTCCCTGCGAGAAGCAATCCCAGAGCCATATATACAGGTCTCATCACAGGTATCCAGTTCTAAATTGTATCAATCAGGATACAACTCCGAGTGTCCTTTACCGTAGGACCGGCTATCGATAGAAGTGTTCTTCCCTGCAGGGGTGCACCAACTTACCCATCACGCTCGCTTAACTCCGGCCGGACACACTTTCCTGGGTCATGCCCGGCCTCGGCCAAACAACACATCGCAACCCTACCTACAACTCAGCAGAGAGGTCCCCGTCGGTCTATATCCTAAGCGCTCAGGGTTCATGGGCCATCGCCCTGTGCACTCCAGGTCGGTGTGTGCAGGGTCGGGACGAGCACCACCTCAGTGCTGGATGGTACTGGCCCGGCCCGGCCACGAGGCTGAACTGGACGTCTGACAGAGCTTTCGGCTGATGCATACGATGCAGAACGCCCATACTATGCCCACGTGATGGTTAGTGCTATCAGACCAGAGGCCTGCTCGGATCAAATATCCAAATCGCTAGGACTAGGGGCTTGCGGTAACGAGCAGAGACTCACGAAAGATGTGACCCCGTCGCCCCGTCTCGAGGACTTGCGGCAAGGGTTAAGAATGCCCGGCCGCGCCTCGTATTCACCACTCGGGCACCACACTGGCAACCCGCCTTCACATCACACGCGGGTACCCCTCAGGGTCGACCCGCCTGTCCAAGTATCCGTGTGTCCATAACATCAGGGAATCCGAGGTATCACCCTCATTGAATTCCCACTCGATGTATCCGTCAAGGTGAACTAGGAGGAATCACCCTCACTGGGTCCACACTTGAGGTGTTGTACGACAGCGTCGTTATCGGAAGCGGTGAAGGAGGAATCACCCTCGATGACCACGACCGAATAACTACTCTACAGAGTTAACATCAGAAGTGCTACATGAGGTTTCACCCTCGACACTCGATAGTAACGCTGCAGTGTCGTTACAACTAAGGGGGGGTGATGTGCGGTGTCGGGTCCTGGTCTTCAATCCCATTGATCGGGTCTTCTGACGATCCAGCGCGGCAGTCGGGATAAGTGGGGTCACTGATAGGTCTCTACCCAGCCTAGACTAAACAGTTTAGGATATGTAGGTAATTATCAACAGCAGGTTACAATGAACAGGCTATGCATCAGAATAGGTAAAGCAGCAGCAGCAGTAATTCTAATGCAAGCATGAGAAATTAGAATGGCGATATCGGTATGCTCAAGGGAGGGGCTTGCCTGGTTGCTCGGCGGCAAGGGCAAGGTCGTCTATGGTGTCTTCGGGATCCGGAGCTGCGTCGGTCTCGGGGACGACGTCAGGGTCGGGGGCTATCGAGAGAGAAGAGGGGGAGGAAACAGTATAAATATATAGCAAACATGAGCATGACAAATACGATACACGGTGCTAGGGGTAGTCTAACGCAGCATCACACTGATACCAACTTGTGACGCCCCCGGCCCGATCGTGCACTAATCATACACGCACATGCACACGATCAAGCCTAAGGACTCACGGGAAGATATCACAACACAACTCTAAAACATAAATAAGTCATACAAGCTTTATATTACAAGCCAGGGGCCTCGAGGGCTCGAATACATAAGCTTGCGAACAAGCGTCAGCGGAAGCATCAGATATCTGAGTACAGATATAAAAGAAAATACAGAAAGGCCTTTAGAAAGGCGGGGCAAAAGAAAACACTACGATCGAAAGGCACAAGGCCTCCTGCCTGGGACCCTCCGATCCTACTCCTGGTCGTCAGTCAACTCGTAGAAGTATCCATCCTCTGGGTAGTAGTAGTAGCGATCGTCGGCAGGGCAGCTGTCTCAGGGGCTCCGTCATCTTGGTCACGACAAACTGATATGGGGAGAAAAGGTAAACAAAGCAACCGTGAGTACTCAAAAGTACTCAGCAAGCAAGGATCTACACTACATATGCAACATTTTCAAGGGGAGGCTGTATATGTGGACTGGGCTGCAGAAATGCCAGAATAGAGAGAAGGCCTAGTCCTATCGAAGACTAGCATCTTCAGCGGTCTTGCAGCAGTAGAAGAGTGTAGACAGTACCATATAATGTAACAGTATCATTAAGTCTCAACCTCACCCAGAGATCCTTTCTCGACTCCCTGCGAGAAAGCAATCCCAGAGCCATAAAGTCATCAAACCTCGTCCTGAGATCCCTTCTCGACTCCCTGCGAGAAGCAATCCCAGAGCCATATATACAGGTCTCATCACAGGTATCCAGTTCTAAATTGTATCAATCAAGATACAACTCCGAGTGTCCTTTACCGTAGGACCGGCTATCGATAGAAATGTTCTTCCCTGCAGGGGTGCACCAACTTACCCAACACGCTCGATTAACTTCGGCCGGACACACTTTCCTGGGTCATGCCCGGCCTCGGCCAAACGACACATCGCAACCCTACCTACGGCTCAGCAGAGAGGTCCCCGCCGGTCTACGTCCTAAGCGCAAGGGGGTCTTGGCCATCGCCCCTCACCCTCCGGGTCGTTGCGCACAGGGTGGATACCAGCATCGCCTCGGGTGGCCGACACGATCCGACCGTGCCGCAGTGCTGAACTGGACGTCTGACAGAGCTTTCGGCTGATGCATACGATGCAGAACGCCCATACTATGCCCACGTGATGGTTAGTGCTATCAGGCCAGAGGCCTGCTCGGATCAAATATCCAAATCGTTAGGACTAGGGCTTGCGGTAACGAGCAGAGACTCACGAAAGATGTGACCCCGTCGCCCCGTCTCGAGGACTTGCGGCAAGGGCCATGAATGCCCGGCCACGCCTCGTATTCAACACTCGGGCACCATCCAGGTCAACCCGTCTCGTAAAAGACTGTCGGGAACTCAGGTCCACCTCTACTGGGTGGTACCGCCTGTCCCTTCAGTCCTGTAGTAAAAGTAGCTTCCTCGGGTCCCCCTTCGGGGCCGACCCATCTCTATCAAGGTTCAGCAGTAAAGTCACAGTAACCGTGTGTCCATAACATCAAGGAAATCCGAGGTATCACCCTCGACGGATGCCCACTCGATGTAACCGTCAAGTCGAACTTAGGAGGAATCACCCTCGATGAGTTCACACTTGATGTGTTGTACGACAGCGTCGTATCGGAAGTGGAGAAGGAGGAATCACCCTCGATGACCACGATCGAATAGCTACTCTACAGAGTTAACATCAGAAGTGCTACATGAGGTTTCACCCTCGGCACTTGATAGTAACGCTGCAGTGTCGTTACAACTAAGGGGGGGTGATGTGCGGTGTCGGGGCCTGGTCTTCAATCCCGTTGATCGGGTCTTCTGACGATCCAGCGCGGCAGTCGGGATAAGTGGGGTCACTGATAGGTCTCTACCCAGCCTAGACTAAACAGTTTAGGATATGTAGGTAATTATCAATAGCAGGTTACAATGAACAGGCTATGCATCAGAATAGGTAAAGCAGCAGCAGCAGCAGCAATTCTAATGCAAGCATGGGAAATTAGAATGGGCGATATCGGGATGATCAAAAGGAGGGGCTTGCCTGGTTGCTCGGCGGCAAGGGCAAGGTCGTCTATGGTGTCTTCGGGATCCGGAGCTGCGTCGGTCTCGGGGACGACGTCGGTGTCGGGGGCTATCGAGAGAGAAGAGGGGGAGGAAACAGTATAAATATATAGCAAACATGAGCATGACAAGGTACGACATGATAATACGCAGTGCCGGGTGTATCCTAACGTATGGTTGCACGTTACCGAGGAAGGAGGGATCCATCCGGGAATGTTTTCCCGGTTCCGGGCATTTGTCAGACAGATGACCGGAGAGGAACGGTTGCAAGTTCGGATAGATAGGGACGCGTGACGTACGAACGGACCGCGTATTCAGATTCGTCTCGTCGTTCTGAGCAACTTTCATGTACAAAGTATTTTCATCTGAGCTACGGATTATTTTATATGATTTTCTAAAGTTTTTATTAATTTTCTGAATTTATTTTTATTATTTAATTTCGAATTATCCAGAATAGTAACTGATGACATCAGCATGACATCATGCTGATGTCAGCAGTCATTAGGGTTAAGTTAATTAATTACTGCTTAATTAAACTAACTAATTAATTAGACTAATTAATTAAATTAATTAATTAACTTACTAATTAATTATTTAATTAACTAATTATTCTTATTTTTATTTAGTTATTATTTTTTTTTAAAGGGGCCGGTGGGGCCTACTGGGCAGTGGCCCTTAGTCCAAAGCGGGCGCGGGCTAATGGGGCTGCGGGTGCGGGCGCCCGTCGGGGCTTAACCCGGGGCGCCGGTCGGTCGAGGCCGCGGCGGGACGCGCGCGGGCGGTGAGGAGGAGGTTTCGGGGCGGCGAGCGGGAGGCGCGGGCGGAGCGCCGAGCTGCGGGCGTGGGCGGCCGACGAGCAGGGGGCGCCAGCGCGGCGCGAGGCGAGCGCCGAGCGGGGCGAGCAAGGCGGGCGGCGCGGCGCTGGGCAGGGCGCGTGCGCGGGCACCAGACGCGGGCGCGAACGGCGATGCGCGAGCGCGCGCAGGGGCGGCGGCGTGGGCGCGGTGGCGCGAGCGGCTACAGCGGCGGGGGCGCGTGCGGGGCCGCGGAAAGGCGAGGCAGAGCGCAGTCGGGTGCGCGAGCAGGCGAGGCGTCGCGGGAGGCGAGCGCGAGCGGGGTGAGGCCGGGCGGTGAGCGCGCTCGGGCGCGGTGCGGGTCGCGGCGACCGGGGAAAGAGGGGGAGCGCTCACAGAGGCGGCGCAGGGTCCAGGGCAGCGTGCTCGACGGAGGTGGAGGCGAGGCGTCGGCGGCGGGGGGGCGGGGTCGGGCGGCGTGGGGCGGAGGCGGTAGGCGCAGGTGAGGGGCGCCGCCAAGAGCGGCGGGAGTGAGGGAGGGAGAGGGGATCGGGGGGGGGGGGGGGGGGGAAGTGGGGGGGTTGGGCTGTAGGTTACCGGGGGGGGGGGGTAGCCGGCTATGTAGGCGCCGGCTGTGCCGGCCTGGCGGCCCGGTGGCTTGCTGGGCCGAGGCCCAGTGGGGGGGGGGGGGGTTTTCCTTTCCTTTTTTTTTCTTTTTCTGTTTTTCTTTATCCTTTTTCTGTTTTGTCTTTTATTTTTAGTCCAAAAGACTTTTGTAAAATATGAGACTTGCTCCATTATTCAGTGTATTATTTGTCACTGCTAGAAATTGGTTTGGGGTCCATATCTTTTTGTTTGGATTTTATTTAAATTGAAAAAGGATTAAACAGTGTTATGTTGCTGTTGTTCCTTGTTGTTCGAGTCCTTTTACAATTCCAACAAATGTTGCAATCATTTTTATAAATGCTATGGGAATATTTGCAACATGATGCACATTTTAGTTTTCAGGTTCGGGCAACTTTTATTTTCCACTTTAGTTTTAATTTGAATTTTGAGTTAGAAGTTGAAATGCATTATGGTGCAAATGATGATCATGCACTGTTAATCATGCTGACTTGGCATAATCAAAAGGGGTGGTTACTGTAGTTAACCACTGGGGGTGTTACATCCCCTCAGGTGATACGTCGCGTAGGTGACGTAACTATTAGGGATAACATTGGCCGACTTCATCTGGAAGGCAATGTCACGGAGCCAATCATCAGCGTCCATTGGATCAGTCGAGCTGCGAAAAGTGGACGGATTGAGGCGCACGAATTCTGGCAGAGTTATTGGAGCATTCTGTTGCTGAGCAGTCTGGTTTGGAAATTGAGCCATTAGTCCGGTGATAAACTGCTACATCACTGCGGCAATATAGGGTGGAGGTGGTGGATCGTCAGCCATCCTGCCAAATCAACAGGGGCAGTTTAGCAAGAAAGACTGCATGTGTAAGGAGTTATTCAGGACGTAACACGAGAGATGAACAGGAAGGGCATTAGATGTAAAATAGTAGTCGTTGAAAGACATACCAATCCATGCACAGAGTCGGGTACATGCGGACAGCACAACGGCGCAAATTTAGAAGCTAGACATTCTAGGCGGCGCGCAAGCACGCGGTAGGGAAGTACACAACGAGACATAGCAAAGGCTACATCAACGTCGGAGAAAACTTTTGGAGCGAGGAATCTGCAAGTGGAACACAGGGTGCCCTCGATAAAAGGATCCTGTAAGCAGAACCTGGCCCATAATCTCGAAGCAAGGGGGATATTTCAGAACTCCGGGTGGATGTGATCACGAGAACCTAAGGTTGGAGTTAGTAAAATTTTAACCCGAATAGAAGATAGGTCAGAGTCCCAGAGTAAAGGTCGAGGAGTAAAAGATACTAATACCACCCAATCGGCGACGTGGGCCCGTAAGCCGCACAACCAAGTTAGTAAAACAGTTTTCGATTACTAGACTCAACTTCAGCTAAGGAGTTGGAAAGGGGGGTTCCTACAGTCAGTCGGCTCTGATACCAACTTGTGACGCCCCCGGCCCGATCGTGCACTAATCATACACGCAATTGCACATGATCAAGCCTAAGGACTCACGGGAAGATATCACAACACAACTCTAAAACATAAATAAAGTCATACAAGCTTTATATTACAAGCCAGGGGCCTCGAGGGCTCGAATACATAAGCTTGCGAACAAGCGTCAGCGGAAGCGTCAGATATCTGTGTACAGATATTAAAAGAGAAACAGAAAGGCCTTTAGGAAGGCGGGGCAAAATAAAACACTACGATCGAAAGGCGTAGGCCTCCTGCCTTGGACCCTCTGATCCTACTCCTGGTCGTCCGTCAACTTGTAGAAGCATCCATCCTCGAGTTAGTAGTAGTAGTCGATCGACGGGGCATCTGTCTGAGGGGGCTCCGTCATCTTGGGCACGTCAAACTGATATGGGGAGAAAAGGAAAACAAAGCAACCGTGAGTACTCAGAAGTACTCAGCAAGCAAGGATCTACACTACATATGCAACATTTTCAAAGGGAGGCTATATATGTGGACTGGGCTGCAGAAATGCAAGAATAGAGAGAAGGCCTAGTCCTATCGAAGACTAGCATCTTCAGCGGTCTTGCAGAAATAGAAGAGGGTAGAACGGTACAATATAATGTAGCAGTATCGTTAAGTCTCATCCTCACCCAGAGATCCTTTCTCAACTCCCAGCGAGAAAGCATTCCCAGAGCTATACAGTCATCAACCTCGTCCTGAGATCCCTTCTCGTCTCCCTGCGAGAAGCAATCCCAGAGCCATAGTATCCAAGTATCCAGTTCTAAATTGTATCAATCAGGATACAACTCCGAGTGTCCATTACCGTAGGACCGGCTATCGATAGATGTTTTCTTCCCTGCAGGGGTGCACCAACTTACCCAACACGCTCGATTAACTCCGGCCGGGCACACTTTCCTGGGTCATGCCCGGCCTCGGCCAAACGACACATTGCAACCCTACCTACAGCTGAGCAGAGAGGTCCCCGCCGGTCTACATCCTAAGCGCAAGGGGGTCTTGGCCATCGCCCCTCGCCCTCCGGGTCGTTGCGCACAGGGTGGATACCAGCATCGCCTCGGGTGGCCGAAATGATCCGACCGTGCCGCCATGCTGAACTGGATGTGTGACAGAGCTTTTGGCTGATGCATACGATGCAGAACGCCCATACTATGCCCACGTGATGGTTAGTGCTATCAGACCAGAGGCCTGCTCGGATCAAATATCCAAATCGTTAGGACTAGGGGCTTGCGGTAACGAGTAGAGACTCACGAAAGATGTGACCCCGTCGCCCCGTCTCGAGGACTTGTTGCAAGGGTTAAGAATGACCGGCCGCGCCTCGTATTCACCACTCGGGCACCACACAGGCAGCCGTCTTCACAACACTCGCCTCTCAGGCGCACGCGGGTACCCCTCAGGGCCGATGTGACGCCCCCGGTTCAATCGTACACTAGTCATACACGCAAACGTGTACGATCAAGCCCAGGGACTCACGGGAAGATATCACAACACAACTCTAAACACAAATAAACGGAGGTCCACAATATTACAGACCAGGGATCCGAAGATCCGAATACATAAGTTAGTCATACAAATAATATCTGGGTACAGACATAGTTAGACAAGTTCTGCCTTAAGAAGGCTAGCACAAACAGCGACACTAGATCGAAAGG
The DNA here is from genome assembly GCA_011799875.1 of Thinopyrum elongatum. Classification (NCBI taxonomy): domain Eukaryota; kingdom Viridiplantae; phylum Streptophyta; class Magnoliopsida; order Poales; family Poaceae; genus Thinopyrum; species Thinopyrum elongatum. The sequence continues at coordinate 116,424 of JAAAXO010000635.1, read as the reverse complement.
CGTTGGCCTCCTGCCTGGGAGCCTCCGATCCTACTCCTGGTCAGCTGGCTCGATCCAGTAGTACGTGCCCTCTGGACCCGCCTGGTAGTAGGCTCCGGTGGTGGCGTCTGGCTCCTGGACTCCATCGTCTGGTGTATCATCAAGGTGGGGTATATGGGGGAAAAGAGAAAATAAAGCAACCGTGAGTACTCATCCGAAGTACTCAGCAAGCAAGGATCTATACTACATATGCAACATTATCAATGGAGAAAAGGCTGTACATGTGGACTGGGCTGCAGAAATGCCAGAATAGAGAGAAAGGCCTAGTCCTATCGAAGACTAGCATCTTCAAACATCTTCTCAAAGCCATCATCTTGCAGCAGTAGAAGAGAGTAGAATAGCATTTTATTTAGCAAACATGTTGAAGTACAGCTCAAAGATCCTTCCTCGACTCCCAGCGAGAAAGTAATCCCGAAGCTTCAATTAAGTAACAAGTATCCAGTTTAAGTAGGTAGATCGGGATACACAAACTGAGCGTCCTTTACCGTAGGACCGGCTATCGATAGAAGATTCATCCCTGCAGGGGTGCACTACTGTTACCCAACACGCTCGATCAACTCTGGCCGGACATACTTGATGGGTAATGCCCGTCCTCGGAAGATCAACACGAAGCAGCGCTCTACCTAGGCTCAGCAGAGAGGTCAGCACGCCGGACTAACCTATGCACCCAGGGGTCTCGGGCCATCGCCCTGGGCACCCTGCGCGCTGCGTGGCTGGCCGGGGTGCAGGCGCGACACTGAACTCGTCAGTGAAGTATCCAGCCCAATCCCGACGATCAGCCCGCACGGTGAATCGTGACGTCTGATAAGCTTTCGGCGAAACGTACATCGCAGAGGGCCCCATAACCATTATCCCGCGTGGTGGTAGTGCGTATAGGGCACGTCGACCCACTCAGATCACACACCCAAATCCAATAGGCTCAATTAGTATCAAGCGGAGACAATCAGAGTCTCTGATGCTCCGCCACAATGTCACACTCAAGTGCCCTTCCGGCACACCCGAAATCATAGATCCCCAGCGGGTACCCACCAGGGTGGACCCGCCTGTGAAAAAGGTCAAGTAACCGTGTGGTCATAGTCATCAGGGTGAACGTAAGAGGTATCACCCTCGAGGTTCACACTGAGGGGTTGCACGACAGAGTCGTATCGTACATGGAGAAGGAGGAATCACCCTCGATGACCACGACAGTACAGCTATGCTGCAGAGTATTCATCAGGAGTGCGTTACGAGGTATCACCCTCGGCACTCGATAGTTACTACGCAGAGTCGTACAACTAAGGGGGGTGTGAAGTGAGGTGTCTGTCTCTGATCGACGATCACGTTGATCGAGTCGTTGATGAACAAGCAGGGGCGGCAAGGTAAGGTGGTGGGGTCACAGATGGGTCATACCAACCTATACTAAACAGTTTATCATAGGCAGGTAAGATAGCAATGAACAGGTTACAACAGCAGGCTATGCGTCAGAATAGGAGCATACATTAACAGTAGCGAAATCTAATGCAAGCAGGAGAATAGAATGGGCGATATCTGGAATGCTCAAGGGGGGGGGCTTGCCTGGTTGCTCTGGCAAGAGAGGGAGGTCGTCAACGGGCTGCTCGTCGGTAGAGTAGTCGTATCCTGGTGCAGCGTCGTCGGTCTCGGCGTCTATCGAGAGAGAAGGAGGGGGAGAGAAACAATAAATTTCACGGCAATAATGCAAACAATATGTATGACATGCCTAAATGATATGCCGGGGTGTTCTACTGCCTAACTAAACGATTTAGTTAATTTAGGAATTTATTTGGATTTATTTAATTAAAGTTGGGCACTATTCATTTATCGAAATCGGTCTAATTGTTCAACGTTCTTATAGTTGCGGGCATCTGACGGGAATACAGAGGGCGTATCCGGGTTCGTATCGTCGTTCTGAGCAAGTTTCATGTATAAAATATCTTGATCGAGTTACGGTTAAAAGATATGATTTCTAAGTTTTATTAATTTCTGAAATTTAATTAATTATTTAATTCAACATTATCCGAAACAGTGATTGATGACGTCAGCATGACATCATGCTGACGTCAGCAGCCACCTGACAGGGTGGGTCCCACCTGTCATAGGCTGTTAGGTTAATTAGGTTTAATTAATTTAATTACTGATTAATTAACACTAATTAGTTAATTAGATTAACCTAATCAGGATTAATTAACTAATTAATTAATTATTTAATTAATTATTTTTTTTTATTTCTATTTTTATTTCTATTTCTTTTAAATCGTTTTTAGGGGGGTGGGCCCCATTTGTCAGCGTCACAGGGGGGGGTTCGGGCCCCACTGGGCAGTGGCCCAGGGGGGACACGTCCGGGGCGTGCCCCTTTTGGGACCGGACATGTCCGGTGCCCAAAGGGACCACGGCGGCGCGGGCGGTCGGGGGCGGCGCGAAGCGCGGGCGCAGGCGAGCGCACGCGGGCGGAGGCGGGGCGGCGGCGCGGTGGCTGGAGCGGCCGCGGCGGCGGTGCGGTGGTGGAGCGGCAGCGGGCGGCGGTCGCGCGGGAGGCGAAGCGGGGCCAGATCCGCGAGCAGTAGCGAGGCAGGGCACGCTGCGCGGTGGCGAGGCCCTGCCTGCGTCGCGCGGCGCGTGCCGAGCCGGCGAGCGCGGGCGGAGCGGCGCACGGGGGCCGCGTGCGCGCGGCGAGGTGCGGGAGCAGAGAGGGGGAGAGGCCCGAGCCTCACCGTGCTCGTAGGACGGGGCAGCGGGGGGTCGGGGCGGTCGACGGGGACGACGGCGACGGAGACGAGGTGCAGGCCGGCGGGGAGGCGCGGGCTCCGGGCGGCGGCGTCCAACGGCGACGGCGAGCGGCGTCGGCGACGGGGCCGTTCCCGCATCCCGATACCGATCTGGATCGGGAGGTGGGGGCTGACGAGGGGGAGGCGGCGACGGGACGGCGTCGGCGAGCGCGGCGGACGGGATCGGAATCCCGATCCAGATGGGGGGAAGGAGAAAGCGAGGGGGGGGGGGATCGGGGGTAGGGCTAGGTTTCGGGTGGGGGGGGGTGGCTAAGTGGCGCCGGCTGGGCCGGCCTGGCGGCCCGGTGGCTTGCTGGGCCGAGGCCCAGTCGGGGGGGGGGGTTCCTTTATCCTTTTCTGTTTCTTTTTCCTTTTCTTTATTCTCTTTTCTCTACTGTTAAATGTTTAGGCCCCAAATGTTTTTGTAAAAAGTGTGACCTATTTCATAAATACCAGTGCATTATTCCCTAACACCTAAAACTAGTCTGGGCAAAACATAATTCCATATTTATTTCAGATTTAATAAATGGTTATGAAATATTATCTTTATCCACTGTTTGAGGTTGTTCGAGTCACTTATCCAATTCCAATGATGTTGGTTTCAATTTTAGAATAGCCTCTGGAATATTTGTTATTTATCTGACATTTTAGCTCCTATGTTGGACAACTTTCATACTCCACTTTCATTTAAACTTGAATTTGTCTTAGGAGTTGAAATGCAATGTGATGCTAATGATGATTATGCACTGTTGATCATGCTAACACGTCATTATCAAAAGTGATTACTGTTGCTAATCACCGGGGGTGTTACAACTCTCCTCATCTACTAAGAATTCTCGTCCCGAGAATTAAGAGGAAGACTGAAAGAAAGAGGGGTATTCTTCGCGAAGACGATCCTCGCGTTCCCAAGTGGCTTCATCTTCAGAATGATTTGACCACTGAACCTTGAGGAACTTGATTGACTTTTGACGTGTTCGACGCTCAGCTTGATCAAGAATACGGATGGGATGTTCTGGATAAGACAGATCTTCCCGTAATTCAAGCACTTCATGATCCACAGCTCGAATAGAATCCTTGAAGCAGCGGCGGAGTTGGGATACATGAAAGACGTCATGTACTTGAGAAAGGTTTGGCGGCAATTGCAACTGATATGCCACTTCTCCTCGACGGGCAAGAATACGGAACGGGCCAATGTAGCGAGGGGCTAACTTGCCTTTGATTCCGAACCGATGAGTGCCTTTCAACGGAGTGACGCGGAGGTAAGCTTGCTCGCCAGGTCGATAGACTATTTCCTGGTGCTTTCGGTCATAGTTGCTCTTCTCACGAGACTGAGCAGACTTCAAATGTTCACGAACAATACGGACTTGTTCTTCAGCTTGCCGAATAATGTCCGGTCCGACGAGTGAGTGTTCCCCAGTTTCTGACCAATTCAGAGGGGTTCGACACTTACGACCGTATAGAACTTCAAACGGTGCCATCTTCAGACTAGCTTGATAGCTATTGTTGTAAGAGAATTCGGCATACGGGAGAGATTCCTCCCATTTCTTACCGAAGGAGATGACGCAAGCTCGAAGCATATCTTCGAGCACTTGATTAACTCGTTCAACTTGACCCTGTGACTGAGGGTGAAAAGCGGTGCTAAAAGACAGATGAGTTCCCATAGCTTCTTGGAAACTATTCCAGAATCTGGAGGTGAAGAGGCTGCCACGATCAGAACTGATCTCCAACGGAACACCGTGGAGTGACACAATTCGGGAAACATACAAGTCTGCTAACTGGCTAGCAGTGATTGTCTCCTTAACAGGCAGAAAGTGGGCAACCTTAGAGAATCGGTCAATGACAACAAAAATAGCATCATGACCCTTCTGGGATTTGGGAAAACCAGTAATGAAATCCATTTGGACCTTGTCCCATTTCCATTCAGGAATTTCCAGGGGTTGCAGAGTTCCTGCGGGCCTTTGATGTTGGGCTTTAACGCGGCGGCAGACGTCACACTCAGAAACATAACGAGCAATGTCTCGCTTCATATTAGGCCACCAGAATCTTTGACAAATGTCACGGTACATCTTTGTGCTACCAGGGTGAATGGACAAGGGAGTGTCATGAGCTTCCTTCATAACGTTTTCCCTCTCATTCTTGAACTTGGGTACGAAGAGACGGTGTTGGAAAAATAGGATCCCATCTGCATCAAGATGGAATTCCGACGGCTTTCCTTTCTCGAGGTATCGCTTGATCTTTTCAACTTCAGTGTCATACCTTTGCATAACCTTAATGCCGTGTTCTAAATCTGGTTCGACAACCAGGGTATTGAGATAACCCTGTGGAACAATATGGAGGTTCAATTTGCAAAGCTCTTCATGGAGAAGAGGTTGTGTTTCTTGAACCATAAGATTGTTACTATAGGACTTGCGACTCAAAGCATCGGCCATTACATTAGCCTTGCCGGGGGTATATGAAATATTCATATCATAATCGGCAATTGTTTCGAGCCATCTTTGTTGACGAAGGTTCAGATCTGGTTGAGTATATAGATACTTCAAGCTTTGGTGATCCGTGTATATCTCGCAATGGTTACCGAGAAGGTAATGTCGCCATAGCTTCAAGGCATAGATAACCGCAGAAAGTTCAAGATCATGCACGGGATAATTTTCTTCATGAGGACGCAATTGCCGGGAGGCATAAGCAATCACTTTGCGCTCTTGCATTAGGACACAGCCTAATCCTTGACGAGATGCATCACAGTATATCACGAAATCCTTTTGGGAATCCGGGGGTGCTAGTACTGGGGCAGATGTCAATTTATCTTTTAGTGTCTGAAAGCTTTCTTGACATTTTTCTGTCCACTCAAATTTAACACCTTTGTGAAGCAGATATGTCAATGGTTTTGCAATCTTGGAAAAGTTCTCAACGAATCGACGGCAATAACTAGCGAGTCCGAGAAAACTTCTGACTTGCTTAACATTCTTTGGGGGAGTCCAGTCGAGAATAGCCCGAACTCGTTCGGGGTTAACAGCAATCCCATCCTTGGAAATCACATGTCCAAGGTAAGTTACTTCAGGAAGCCAAAATTCGCATTTGGAATACTTGGCATACAACTGGTGTTCTCGGAGCCTTTCTAGAACAAGGCAGAGATGTTCAGCATGTTCCTCTTTATTCTTAGAATAGACCAGAATATCATCTAGATATACCACGACGAATTTGTCGAGGTAATCCATGAATATATAATTCATCAGACGGGAGAACGTAGCTGGGGCATTCGTTAGGCCAAATGACATGACGGTGTATTCATAGGAGCCATAACGAGTGACGAATGCAGTCTTGGGAATGTCCTCTTCACGGACACGGATCTGGTGATAACCCAACCTCAAGTCGAGTTTAGAGAACACCGATGATCGATCAACTTGCTGGATCCTACTCTCTGTGTGCACTCTGATGCAGAATCCGGTCATATCGAACGACAACTCGGAGTACAATTCAACTCGGAGAGAAAGGTTAAACAAAACAATGGAAAGGAAAATGATTATCAGACTAATCGGATCAATGACTGGGAAATCGCACAGATATCCAGCTCTCCGGGTAGACGGGATTTACGAGATCCTAAGTGTCGGCGTTAGTAAAATTTTATTTAACCCGAATAGAAGAGATATTAGAGTCCCAGAGTATAGACGAGGAATAAAAGATCCTAATACCACCCAGTTGGCGACGTGGGCCCGTAAGCCACACAGCCAAGTTAGTAAATTAGTTTCTCGGTTTCTAGACTCAACTTCGGCCAAGGAATTTGGAGGGGGGGCTTCCTACAGGCAGTCGGCTCTGATACCAACTTGTGACGCCCCCGGTTCAATCGTACACTAGTCATACACGCAAACGTGTACGATCAAGCCCAGGGACTCACGGGAAGATATCACAACACAACTCTAAACACAAATAAACGGAGGTCCACAATATTACAGACCAGGGATCCGAAGATCCGAATACATAAGTCAGTCATACAAATAATATCTGAGTACAGACATAGTTAGACAAGTTCTGCCTTAAGAAGGCTAGCACAAACAGCGACACTAGATCGAAAGGCGTTGGCCTCCAGCCTGGGAGCCTCCGATCCTACTCCTGGTCAGCTGGCTCGATCCAGTAGTACGTGCCCTCTGGACCCGCCTGGTAGTAGGCTCCGGTGGTGGCGTCTGGCTCCTGGACTCCATCGTCTGGTGTATCATCAAGGTGGGGGTATATGGGGGAAAAGAGAAAATAAAGCAACCGTGAGTACTCATCCGAAGTACTCAGCAAGCAAGGATCTATACTACATATGCAACATTATCAATGGAGAAAAGGCTGTATATGTGGACTGGGCTGCAGAAATGCCAGAATAGAGAGAAAGGCCTAGTCCTATCGAAGACTAGCATCTTCGAACATCTTCTCAAAGCCATCATCTTGCAGCAGTAGAAGAGAGTAGAATAGCATTTTATTTAGTAAACATGTTGAAGTACAGCTCAAAGATCCTTCCTCGACTCCCAGCGAGAAAGTAATCCCGAAGCTTCAATTAAGTAACAAGTATCCAGTTTAAGTAGTAGATCGGGATACACAAACTGAGCGTCCTTTACCGTAGGACCGGCTATCGATAGAAGATTCATCCCTGCAGGGGTGCACTACTGTTACCCAACACGCTCGATCAACTCTGGCCGGACATACTTGCTGGGTAATGCCCGTCCTCGGAAGATCAACACGAAGCAGCGCTCTACCTACGCTCAGCAGAGAGGTCAGCACGCCGGACTAACCTATGCACCCAGGGGTCTCGGGCCATCGCCCTGGGCACCCTGCGCGTTGCGTGGCTGGCCGGGGTGCAGGCGCGACACTGAACTCGCCAGTGAAGTATCCAGCCCAATCCCGACGATCAGCCCGCACGGTGAATCGTGACGTCTGATAAGCTTTCGGCGAAACGTACATCGCAGAGGGCCCCATAACCATTATCCCGCGTGGTGGTAGTGCGTATAGGGCACGTCGACCCACTCAGATCACACACCCAAATCCAATAGGCTCAATTAGTATCAAGCGGAGACAATCAGAGTCTCTGATGCTCCGCCACAATGTCACACTCGAGTGCCCTTCCGGCACACCCGAAATCATAGATACCCAGCGGGTACCCACCAGGGTGGACCCGCCTGTGAAAAAGGTCAAGTAACCGTGTGGTCATAGTCATCAGGGTGAACGTAAGAGGTATCACCCTCGAGGTTCACACTGAGGGGTTGCACGACAGAGTCGTATCGGACATGGAGAAGGAGGAATCACCCTCGATGACCACGACAGTACAGCTATGCTGCAGAGTATTCATCAGGAGTGCGTTACGAGGTATCACCCTCGGCACTCGATAGTTACTACGCAGAGTCGTACAACTAAGGGGGGTGTGAAGTGAGATGTCTGTCTCTGATCGACGATCACGTTGATTGAGTCGTTGATGAACAAGCAGGGGCGGCAAGGTAAGGTGGTGGGGTCACAGATGGGTCATACCAACCTATACTAAACAGTTTATCATAGGCAGGTAAGATAGCAATGAACAGGTTACAACAGCAGGCTATGCATCCGAATAGGAGCATACATTAACAGTAGCGAAATCTAATGCAAGCAGGAGAATAGAATGGGCGATATCTGGAATGCTCAAGGGGGGGGCTTGCCTGGTTGCTCTGGCAAGAGAGGGAGGTCGTCAACGGGCTGCTCGTCGGTAGAGTAGTCGTATCCTGGTGCAGCGTCGTCGGTCTCGGCGTCTATCGAGAGAGAAGGAGGGGGAGAGAAACAATAAATTTCACGGCAATAATGCAAACAATATGTATGACATGCCTAAATGATATGCCGGTGTGTTCTACTGCCTAACTAAACGATTTAGTTAATTTAGAAATTTATTTGGATTTATTTAATTAAAGTTGGGCACTATTCATTTATCGAAATCGGTCTAATTGTTCAACGTTCTTATAGTTGCGGGCATCTGACGGGAATACAGAGGGCGTATCCGGGTTCGTATCGTCGTTCTGAGCAAGTTTCATGTATAAAATATTTTGATCGGAGTTACGGTTTAAAAGATATGATTTTCTAAAGTTTTTATTAATTTCTGAAATTTAATTAATTATTTAATTCAACATTATCCGAAACAGTGATTGATGACGTCAGCATGACATCATGCTGACGTCAGCAGCCACCTGACAGGGTGGGTCCCACCTGTCATAGGCTGTTAGGTTAATTAGGTTTAATTAATTTAATTACTGATTAATTAACACTAATTAGTTAATTAGATTAACCTAATCAGGATTAATTAACTAATTAATTATTTAATTAATTATTTTATTTATTTCTATTTTTATTTTCTATTTCTTTTAAATCGTTTTAGGGGGGTGGGCCCCATTTGTCAGCGTCACAGGGGGGGGTTCGGGCCCCACTGGGCAGTGGCCCAGGGGCGGACATGTCCGGGGCGTGCCCCTTTTGGGACCGGACATGTCCGGTGCCTAAAGGGGACGCACGGGCGGGCGCGGGCGGTCGGGGGCGCGGCGAAGCGCGGGCGCAGGCGAGCGCACGCGGGGCCGGAGGCGGGGCGGCGGCTGGAGCGGCCGCGGGCGGCGGTGCGGTGGATGGAGCGGCAGCGGGCGGCGGTCGCGCGGAGGCGAAGCGGGGCCAGATCCGCGAGCAGTAGCGAGGCAGGGCACGCGCGCGCGTGTGCGAGGCCCGGCGAGGCTGCGGTGCGCGCGGGCGCGTGCGCGAGCCGGCGAGCGCGGGCGGAGCGGCGGCACGGGGGGCGCGGTGGGCGCGGCGAGGTGCGGGAGCAGAGAGGGGGGGAGAGGCCCGAGGCCTCACCGTGCTCGTAGGGACGGGGCAGCGGGGGGGTCGGGGCGGTCGACGGGGACGACGGCGACGGAGACGAGGTGCAGGCCGGCGGGGAGGCGCGGGCTCCGGGCGGCGGCGTCCAACGGCGACGGCGAGCGGCGTCGGCGACGGGGCCGTTCCCGCGATCCCGATCCCGATCTGGATCGGGAGGTGGGGTGACGAGGGGGAGGGGCGACGGGACGGGGCGTCGGCGAGCGCGGGCGGAGGGATCGGGAGATCCCGATCCAGATGGGGGGGGAAGGAGAAAGCGAGGGGGAGAGGGGATCGGGGTAGGGCTAGGGTTTCGGGTGGGGGGTGGCTAAGTAGGGCGCCGGCTGGGCCGGCCTGGCGGCCCGGTGGCTTGCGGGCCGAGGCCCAGTCGGGGGGGGGGGTTCCTTTATCCTTTTGTTTCTTTTTCCTTTTCTTTATTCTTTTTCTCTACTGTTAAATGTTTAGGCCCCAAATGGTTTTTGTAAAAAGTGTGACCTATTTCAATAAATACCAGTGCATTATTCCCTAACACCTAAAACTAGTCTGGGCAAAACATAATTCCATATTTATTTCAGATTTAATAAATGGTTATTAAATATTATCTTTATCCACTGTTTGAGGTTGTTCGAGTCACTTATCCAATTCCAATGATGTTGGTTTCAATTTTAGAATAGCCTCTGGAATATTTGTTATTTATCTGACATTTTAGCTCCTATGTTGGACAACTTTCATACTCCACTTTCATTTAAACTTGAATTTGTCTTAGGAGTTGAAATGCAATGTGATGCTAATGATGATTATGCACTGTTGATCATGCTAACACGTCATTATCAAAAGTGATTACTGTTGCTAATCACCGGGGGTGTTACAGCCGACCCGCCTATCCAAGGAACAGTGTAAAGTCCAAGTATCTGTGTGTCCATAACATCCGGGGAATCCGAGGTATCACCCTCGTTGGATTCCTACTCGATGTGTCTGTCAAGGTGAACTCGGAGGATTCACTCTCGATGGTTTCACACTTGATGTGTCGCACGACAGCGTCGTTACCGGAAGTGGCGAAGGAGGAATCACCCTCGATGACCACGACCGAATAGCTACTCTACAGAGTTAACATCAGAAGTGCTACATGAGGTTTCACCCTCGGCACTCGATAGTAACGCTGCAGTGTCGTTACAACTAAGGGGGGGTGATGTGCGGTGTCGGGTCCTGGTCTTCAATCCCGTTGATCGGGTCTTCTGACGATCCAGCGCGGCAGTCGGGATAAGTGGGGTCACTGATAGGTCTCTACCCAGCCTATACTAAGTAGTTTAGGATATGCAGGTAATTATAAACAGCAAGTTACAATGAATAGGCTATGCATCAGAATAGGTAAAGCAGCAGCAGCAACAGCAATTCTAATGCAAGCATGAGAAATAGAATGGGCGATATCGGGATGATCAAAAGGGGGGGGCTTGCCTGGTTGCTCGGCGGCAAGGGCAAGGTCTTCAGGGGTCGTCGAACTCCGGAGCTGCGTCGGTACCGGCTCTATAGAGAGAGAAGAGGGGGAGGAAACAGTATAAATACAGAGCAAACATGAGCAACGCAAAGTACGGCATGACAATATGCAGTGCCGGGTGTGTTCTAACATGTGGTTGCACGTCACCGAGGAAGGAGGAATCCATCCGGGAATGTTTTCCCGGTTCCGGACATTTGTCAGACAGATGACCGGAGGGGGACGGTTGCATGTTCGGATAGTTAAAGACGCGTGACGGACGAACGGACCGCGTTTCGGATTTGTCTCGTCGTTCTGAGCAATTTTCATGTATAAAGTTTTTCGATCGGAGTTACGGATTAAAAGATATGATTTTCTAAAGTTTTTATTAATTTCTGGAATTTATTTAATTATTTAAATCAACATTATCCGAAACAGTGTTTGCTGACGTCAGCATGACGTCAGGACCAGTGGGTCCCACCTGTCATACTCTGTTAGGTTTAATTAGGGTTTAGCAAATTAAATTACTGTTTAATTAACACTAACTACTTAATTAAATTTACTTAATCAGGATTAATTAAATTAATGAATTCACTAATTAATTATTTTTATTAATTATTAATTATATATCTTTATTTTTTTTAAATTCCATTTTCGTTCAGGGGCTAGGCCCACTTGTCATTGGCACACAGAGGCCATTGGGGGTTCGGGCGTTAGCGGGCGCCCGTTAACGGGCGGAGACCACGACCCAGCACAGCAGGGCGCCGGCGGCCACGGCGCTGGTCAGGGGAGACCCAGGCCGCAGCGGCCGGAGCGGCCGGAGACGGAGGGGGGTGGCCGCGTGCGGCGCATGGGATAGCGGCAGCAGCAGGGGAGGCAGTGCAGCGGCGGGAACCGCGGCGGGAGGTCGGGGCGCGACGGGCGCGGTCCGGCGCGGCCTGGCGGAGGTGGAGGTGGTGCGGGCGCGCACTACGTGCAGTGGGGCGGCGCAGATGCAGCAGGGGCCGCGGCGAACGGCGACGGGGTTTGGCAGGGCGCTGGAGGCCCGGGGCGACGGGGAGCAGCAGCAGGCAAAGCATCGCCGGCGGGCGCGGCGCACGCACCTGGTGAGACGCAGGTCGGGCGGCAAGGGCGAGCGGGGCCGCGCGGGCGGGGTGCCGCAAGCGCGGGCGCAGGACGTGCACTGGCGCAGTGAGGCGTGCGCGAGCGCGACGAGCGCGCATGGCGCGTGAGCGGGAGGAGCGGCGAGCGGTCGGGCGTGGGCAAGCGCAGCCGAGCGCGGGCGCGTGTGCGCGCGATGGCGCACCGAGGGAGGCAGAGAGGAGTGGAGGCCGTGGCCTTACCGGGGTCGTAGGGTCAGGGGCAGTGGGGCGCGGGAAGGAGACGGAGACGACGGCGACGCGGTGACGAGGTGCAGGCCGGCGAGGAGGAGGAGGCAGGCCGGCGAGGGAGCGCTCCGGCGAGGCGGTGACGGCGACGACAGTGGGGCGGCGTCGGAGCTCGTTCCCCCGATCCGATCTGGATCGGGGAGGAGGGGCGAACGTGGGGGGGTGGAATGGGTGGATGGGGTGGATAGGGTTTCCACCGACAAGGGTTAAGGGGAGTGGGGGTGGGCCGCAGCTGGGCCGACCTGTGGCCTGCTGGGCCGAAGCCCAGGGGGGTTTCTCTTTTATTTATTTTTATGTTCCTTTTCCTTTTTTTTCTTTTTTTTATTCTTATTTTTCTGTCATGCAATCAGTTAGGCCTCAAAACAAATTTTGTAAATTATGGCACTTGCTCCATTAAATGCTAGGCATTATCTACTACTGCCAGAAATTGGTTTGGAGACAATTTGAGCTCACACAATTTTTATAATAAATGAAATGCATTAAACCCTGCTATTTTGTTAAGGTTTGAGCCACCCAATTAATTTATTATCTGTTGGTTACAATTTTAGACTAGCCTCTGCAATATTTGTTATTTACTGGACAATTTAGTTCTTATGTTGGACAACTTTTATATTCCACTTCCATTTAAATTTGAACTTTGAGTTAGGGTTGAAATGCAATATGATGCTAATGATGATCATGCACTGTTAAACATGATGACATGGCATCATCAAAAGGGTGATTACTGTAGTTAACCACCGGGGGTGTTACATCCACCCTGTGCGCAATGACCCGGAGGGTGAGGGGCGATGGCCAAGACCCCCTTGCGCTTAGGATGTAGACCGGCGGGGACCTCTCTGCTGAGCTGTAGGTAGGGTTGCGGTGTGTCGTTTGGCCGAGGCCGGGCAGGACCCAGAAAGTGTGTCCGGCCGGAGTTAATCGAGCGTGGTGGGTAAGTTGGTGCACCCCTGCAGGAAGAACTAATCTATGCATAGCCGGATCCTCGGTAACGGACACTCGGAGTTGTATCCCGATCGATACGACTAGAATTGGATACTATGGCTCTGGGATTGCTTCTCGCAGGGAGTCGAGAAGGGATCCCAGGACGAGGTTGATGGCTGTATGGCTCTGGGATTGCTTTCTCGCAGGGAGTCGAGAAAGGATCTCTGGGTGAGGATGAGACTTAATGATACTGCTACATTATATTGTACTGTTCCACTCTCTTCTATTGCTGCAAGACCGCTGAAGATGCTAGTCTTTGATAGGACTAGGCTTTCCCTCTATTCTGGCATTTCTGCAGCCCAGTCCACATATACATCCTCTCTTTGAAAATGTTGAATATGTAGTGTACATCCTTGCTTGCTGAGTACTTCGGATGAGTACTCACGGTTGCTTTGCTTTCTTTTTTCCCATATACCCCTTTTGACGCAACCAGATGACGGAGCCCCGGATACAGCTGTCCCCGTCGACGTTCGCCACTACTACCCCGAGGGTGGATACTACTACGAGTTGGCTAACGATCAGGAGTAGGATCGGAGGGTCCCAGGCAGGAGGCATACGCCTTTCGATCATAGTGTTTTCTCTTGTCCCGCCTTCTAAAGGCCTTTCTGTGTTTTCTTTTATATCTGTACTTAGATATCTGATGCTTCCACTGACGCTTGTATGCAAGCTTATGTATTCGAGCCCTCGAGGCCCCTGGCCTGCAGTAAGAAGCTTGTATGACTTTATTTATGTTTTAGAGTTGTGTTGAGATATCTTCCCGTGAGTCCTTAGGCTTGATCGTGTGCATTTCCGTGTATGATTAGTGCACGATCGAGCCGGGGGCGTCACACCTTTAGTGTTTACTGTTTAGAATAGAGTGTCAGACATTTTAAGTCCCGGGTTTAGTGTTTAGGACAATTTTTTAAAATCACTAAATTCCAAAGGGAAAATAGAGTTCTTGGACGTTTTAGGGTTTAGGGCTAGGGTTTAGATTTCCATGTTTAGGGTTAGGTTTTATGGTTTGAACCTTTAGTGTTTACTGTTTAGAATAGAGTTTCAGATGTTTTATGTCCCGGGTTTAGGGTCTAGGACAATTTTTTAAAATCATAAAATTCCAAAGGGAAAATAGAGTTTTTGGACGTTTTAGACGTTTTAGGGTTTAGGGCTAGGGTTTAGATTTCAGAGTTTACGGTTATATTTTATGGTTTGAACCTTTAGTGTTTACTGTTTAGAATAGAGTGTCAGACGTTTTAAGTCCCGGGTTTAGGGCTTAGGATAATTTTTTAAAATCACTAAATTCCAAAGGGAAAATAGAGTTTTTGGACGTTTTAGACGTTTTAGGGTTTAGGGCTATAACCCTAAAACTCTAAACGTCCAAAAACTCTATTTTCCCTTTGGAATTTAGTGATTTTAAAAAAATATCCTAAGCCCTAAACCCGGGACTTAAAACGTCTGACACTCTATTCTAAACAGTAAACACTAAAGGTTCAAACCATAAAATATAACCGTAAACTCTGAAATCTAAACCCTAGCCCTAAACCCTAAAACGTCTAAAACGTCCAAAAACTCTATTTTCCCTTGGAATTTTATGATTTTAAAAATTGTCCTAGACCCTAAACCCGGGACATAAAACATCTGAAACTCTATTCTAAACAGTAAACACTAAAGGTTCAAACCATAAAACCTAACCCTAAACATGGAAATCTAAACCCTAGCCCTAAACCCTAAAACGTCCAAGAACTCTATTTTCCCTTTGGAATTTAGTGATTTTAAAAAAATTGTCCTAAACACTAAACCCGGGACTTAAAATGTCTGACCTCTATTCTAAACAGTAAACACTAAAGGTGTGACCCCCCGCTCGATCGTGCACTAATCATACACGGAAATGCACACGATCAAGCCTAAGGACTCACGGGAAGATATCTCAACACAACTCTAAAACATAATAAAGTCATACAAGCTTCTTACTGCAGGCCAGGGGCCTCGAGGGCTCGAATACATAAGCTTGCATACAAGCGTCAGTGGAAGCATCAGATATCTAAGTACAGATATAAAAGAAACACAGAAAGGCCTTTAGAAGGCGGGAAAGAGAAAACACTATGATCGAAGGCGTATGCCTCCTGCCTGGGACCCTCCGATCCTACTCCTGATCGTTAGCCAACTCGTAGTAGTATCCACCCTCGGGGTAGTAGTGGCGAACGTCGACGGGGACAGCTGTATCCGGGCTCCGTCATCTGTTGCGTCAAAAGGGGTATATGGGAAAAAAGAAAGCAAAGCAACCGTGAGTACTCATCCGAAGTACTCAGCAAGCAAGGATGTACACTACTATTCAACATTTTCAAAGAGAGGATGTATATGTGGACTGGGCTGCAGAAATGCCAGAATAAGGGAAAGCCTAGTCCTATCAAAGACTAGCATCTTCAGCGGTCTTGCAGCAATGAAGAGAGTGGAACAGTACAATATATGTAGCAGTATCATTAAGTCTCATCCTCACCCAGAGATCCTTTCTCGACTCCCTGCGAGAAAGCAATCCCAGAGCCATACAGCCATCAACCTCGTCTGGGATCCCTTCTCGACTCCCTGCGAGAAGCAATCCCAGAGCCATAGTATCCAATTCTAGTCGTATCGATCGGGATACAACTCCGAGTGTCCGTTACCGAGGATCCGGCTATGCATAGATTAGTTCTTCCTGCAGGGGTGCACCAACTTACCCACCACGCTCGATTAACTCCCGGCCGACACACTTTCTGGGTCCTGCCCGGCCTCGGCCAAACGACACACCGCAACCCTACCTACAGCTCAGCAGAGAGGTCCCCGCCGGTCTACATCCTAAGCGCAAGGGGGTCTTGGCCATCGCCCCTCACCCTCCGGGTCATTGCGCACAGGGTGGATGTAACACCCCCGGTGGTTAACTACAGTAATCACCCTTGATGATGCCATGTCATCATGTTTAACAGTGCATGATCATCATTAGCATCATATTGCATTTCAACCCTAACCAAAGTTCAAATTTAAATGGAAGTGGAATATAAAAGTTGTCCAACATAAGAACTAAATTGTCCAGTAAATAACAAATATTGCAGAGGCTAGTCTAAAATTGTAACCAACAGATAATAAATTAATTGGGTGGCTCAAACCTTAACAAAATAGCAGGGTTTAATGCATTTCATTATTATAAAAATTGTGTGAGCTCAAATTGTCTCCAAACCAATTTCGGCAGTAGTAGATAATGCCTAGCATTTATGGAGCAAGTGCCATAATTTACAAAATTTGTTTTGAGGCCTAACTGATTGCATGACAGAAAAATAAGAATAAAAAAAAGAAAAAAAGGAAAAGAACATAAAAATAATAAAAGAGAAACCCCCCTGGGCTTCGGCCCAGCAGGCCACAGGTCGGCCCAGCTGCGGCCCACCCCCACTCCCCTTAACCCTTGTCGGTGGAAACCCTATCCACCCCATCCACCCATTCCACCCCCCCACGTTCGCCCCTCCTCCCCGATCCAGATCGGATCGGGGGAACGAGCTCCGACGCCGCCCCACTGTCGTCGCCGTCACCGCCTCGCCGGAGGCTCCCTCGCCGGCCTGCCTCCTCCTCCTCGCCGGCCTGCACCTCGTCACCGCGTCGCCGTCGTCTCCGTCTCCTTCCCGCGCCCCTGCCCCTGACCCTACGACCCCGGTAAGGCCACGGCCTCCACTCCCTCTGCCTCCCTCGGTGCGCCATCGCGCGCACACGCCCGCCTCAGCTGCGCTTGCCCACGCCCGACCGCTCGCCGCTCCTCCCCGCTCACCCCATGCGCGTCATCGTCGCGCTCGCAGCACGCCTCACTCGTCCATTCCCCTGCTCCCGGGCTCTCTCGCCCCCCCCCGCCCCGCTCCCTTCCGCCAGCCTGCGTCTCACCAGGTGCGTGCGCCGCGCCCGCGCGATGCTTTGCCTCTGCGCTGTGCCCCCTCCCGCCCTCCAGCGCCCTGCCCAAACCCCGTCCCGTTCCGCCCGCCCCCTGCTGCATCTCTGCCCGCCCCACTGCACGTAGTGCGCGCCCGCACCACCTCCCACCTCCGCCAGGCCGCGCCGGACCGCGCCCGTCGCCCCGACCTCTCCGCCGCGGTTCCCCCCGCTGCATGCCTGCCTCCCTGTCTGCTGCCGCTATCCATGCGCCGCACGCGGCCACCCCCTCCGTCTCCGGCCGCTCCGGCCGCTGCGGCTGGTCTCCCTGACCAGCGCCGTGGCCGCCGGCCCTGCTGTGCTGTGGTCGTGGTCTCCGCCCGTTAACGGGCGCCCGCTAACGCCCGAACCCCCATGGCCTCTGTGTGCCAATGACAAGTGGGCCTAGCCCCTGAACGAAAATGGAATTTAAAAAAAATAAAGATATATAATTAATAATTTAATAAATAATTAATTAGTGATTCATTAATTTAATTAATCCGATTAAGTAAATTTAATTAAGTAGTTAGTGTTAATTAAACAGTATTTAATTTGCTAAACCCTAATTAAACCTACGAGTATGACAGGTGGGACCCACTGGTCCTGACGTCATGCTGACGTCAGCAAACACTGTTTCGGATAATGTTGATTTAAATAATTAAATAATTCCAGAAATTAATAAAAACTTTAGAAAATCATATCTTTTAATAACGTAACTCCGATCGAAAAACTTTATACATGAAAATTGCTCAGAACGACGAGCAAATCCGAAACGCGGTCCTTCGTCCTCACGCGTCTTTAACTATCCGAACATGCAACCGTCCCCCTCCGGTCATCTGTCTGACAAATGTCCGAACCGGGAAAACATTCCCGGATGGATTCTCCTTCCTCGGTGACGTGCAACCACATGTTAGAACACACCCGGCACTGCATATTGTCATCCGTACTTTGCGTTGCTCATGTTTGCTCTGTATTTATACTGTTTCCTCCCCCTCTTCTCTCTCTATAAGCCGGTACCACCGACGCAGCTCCGGAGTTCGACGCCCTGAAGACCTTGCCCTTGCCGCCGAGCAACCAGGCAAGCCCCCCCCTTTTGATCATCCCATATCGCCCATTCTATTTACTGCTTGCATAGAATTGCTGTTGCTGCGCTTGCTTTAACCTATTCTGATGCATAGCCTATTCATTGTAACTTGCTGTTTATAATTACCTGCATATCCTAAACTACTTAGTATAGGCTGGGTAGAGACCTATCAGTGACCCCACTTATCCCGACTGCCGCGCTGGATCGTCAGAAGACCCGATCAACGGGATTGAAGACCAGGACCCGACACCGCACATCACACCCCCTTAGTTGTAACGACACTGCACGTTACTATCGATTGCCGAGGGTGAAACCTCATGTAGCACTTCTGATGTTACTCTGTAGATTAGCTATTCGGTCGTGGTCATCGAGGGTGATTCCTCCTCCTCGCCACTTCCGGTAACCGACGCTGTCGTGCGACACATCAAGTGTGAAACCATCGAGAGTGAATCCTCCGAGTTCACCTTGACAGACACATCGAGTAGATCCAACGAGGGTGATACCTCGGATTCCCGGATGTTATGGACACACAGATACTTGGACTTACACTGTTCCTTGGATAGGCGGGTCGCTGTAACACCCCCGGTGATTAGCAACAGTAATCACTTTTGATAATGACGTGTTAGCATGATCAACAGTGCAATAATCATCATAGCATCACATTGCATTTCAACTCCTAAGACAAATTCAAGTTTAAATGAAAGTGGAGTATGAAAGTTGTCCAACATAGGAGCTAAAATGTCAGATAAATAACAAATATTCCAGAGGCTATTCTAAAATTGAAACCAACATCATTGGAATTGGATAAGTGACTCGAAAACCTCAAACAGTGGATAAAGATAATATTTAATAACCATTTATTAAATCTGAAATAAATATGGAATTATGTTTTGCCCAGACTAGTTTTAGGTGTTAGGGAATAATGCACTGGTATTTATGAAATAGGTCACACTTTTTACAAAAACCATTTGGGGCCTAAACATTTAACAGTAGAGAAAAGAGAATAAAGAAAAGGAAAAAAGAAACAGAAAAGGATAAAGGAACCCCCCCCCCCCGACTGGGCCTCGGCCCAGCAAGCCACCGGGCCGCCAGGCCGGCCCAGCCGGCGCCTACTTAGCCACCCCCCCACCCAAACCCTAGCCCTACCCCCATCCCCCTCTCCCCCTCGCTTTCCTCTCCCCCCCCACTCTGGATCGTCCGCGATCCCTCCCGCCCGGCTCTCCTCCCTCCCGTCCCCAGCTCCCCGCATGTCTCGCCGCCCCCCCATCCTCCCTCTCGTCGATCGCGGGAACGGCCCTCCCGACGCCGCTCGCCGTCGCCGTTGGACCGCCGCCGGGCGAGCCCGCGCTCTCCCGCCGGCCTCACCTCGTCTCCGTCGCCGTCGTCCCCGCTCGACCGCCCCAGCACCCCCCCCGTTCCCCGTCCCTACGAGCTACTCTCGGGCCTCTCCCCCCTTCTGCTCCCGCACTCCCGCGCCCACCGCGCCCCCGTGCCGCCGCTCCGCCGGCTCGCCGGCTCGCGCACGCGCCCGCGCGCACCGCAGCCTCGCGGGCCTCGCACACGCGCGCGCGTGCCCTGCCTCGCTACTGCTCGCGGATCTGGCCCCGCTCGCCTCGCGGCGACCGCCGCCCGCTGGCCGCTCCATCCACCCACGCCCCGCCCGCCCCACGCACTGCCGCCCCTCGCCCGCTCCCCCCCCCCGCCCCGCGCCCCCCGGGCCCCGTGCGTCCCCTTTAGGCACCGGACATGTCCGGTCCCAAAAGGGGCACGCCCCGGACGCTGTCCGCCCCTGGGCCACTGCCCAGTGGGGCCCGAACCCCCCCCTGTGACGCTGACAAATGGGGCCCACCCCCCTAAAAACGATTTAAAAGAAATAGAAAATAAAAATAGAAATAAAATAAAATAATTAATTAAAATTATAGTTAATTAATCCTGATTAGGTTAATCTAATTAACTAATTAGTGTTATTAATCAGTAATTAAATTAATTAAACCTAATTAACTAACAGCCTATGACAGGTGGGACCCACCCTGTCAGGTGGCTGCTGACGTCAGCATGATGTCATGCTGACGTCATCAATCACTGTTTCGGATAATGTTGAATTAAATAATTATTAATTTCAGAAATTAATAAAAACTTAGAAATCATATCTTTTAAACCGTAACTCCGATCAAATATTTTATACATGAAACTTGCTCAGAACGACGATACGAACCGGATACGCCCTCTGTATTCCCGTCAGATGCCCGCAACTATAAGAACGTTGAACAATTAGACCGATTTCGATAAATGAATAGGTGCCCAACTTTAATTAAATAAATCCAATAAATTTCTAAATTAACTAAATCGTTTAGTTAGGCAGTAGAACACACCGGCATATCATTTAGGCATGTCATACATATTGTTTGCATTATTGCCGTGAAATTTATTGTTTCTCTCCCCCTCCTTCTCTCTCGATAGACGCGAGACCGACGACGCTGCACCAGGATACGACTACTCTACCGACGAGCAGCCGTTGACGACCCCCTCTCTGCCAGAGCAACCAGGCAAGCCCCCCCCTTGAGCATTCCAGATATCGCCCTTCTATTCTCCTGCTTGCATTAGATTTCGCTACTGTTAATGTTATGCTCCTATTCGGAGCATACCTGCTGTTGTAACCTGTTCATTGCTATCTTACCTGCCTATGATAAACTGTTTAGATAGGTTGGTATGACCCATCTGTGACCCCACCACACTACCTCTTGCCGCCCTCTTGTTCATCAACGACTCATCAACGTGATCGTCGATCAGAGACAGACCTCCTCACTTCACACCCCCTTAGTTGGTACGACTCTGCGTAGTAACTATCGAGTGCCGAGGGTGATACCTCGTAACGCACTCCTGATATACTCTGCAGCATAGCTGTACTGTCGTGGTCATCGAGGGTGATTCCTCCTTCTCCATGTCCGATACGACTCTGTCGTGCAACCCCTCAGTGTGAACCTCGAGGGTGATACCTCTTACGTTCACCCTGACTATGACCACACGGTTACTTGACCTTTTTCACAGGCGGTCCACCTGGTGGGTACCGCTGGGTATCTATGATTTCGGTGTGCCGGAAGGGCACTCGAGTGTGACATTGTGGCGGAGCATCAGAGACTCTGATTGTCTCCGCTGATACTAATTGAGCCTATTGGATTTGGGTGTGTGATCTGAGTGGGTCGACGTGCCCTATACGCACTACCCCACGACGCGGGATAATGGTTATGGGGCCCTCTGCGATGTACGTTTCGCCGAAAGCTTATCAGACGTCACGATTCACCGTGCGGGCTGATCGTCGGGATTGGGCTGGATACTTCACTGGCGAGTTCAGTGTCGCGCCTGCACCCCGGCCAGCCACGCAACGCGCAGGGTGCCCAGGGATGGCCCGAGACCCCTGGGTGCATAGGTTAGTCCGGCGTGCTGACCTCGCTGCTGAGCCTAGGTAGAGCGCTGCTTCGTGTTGATCTTCCGAGGACGGGCATTACCCAGCAAGTATGTCCGGCCAGAGTTGATCGAGCGGTGTTGGGTAACAGTAGTGCACCCTGCAGGGATGAATCTTCTATCGATAGCCGGTCCTACGGTAAAGGACGCTCAGTTTGTGTTATCCCGATCTACTACTTAAACTGGATACTGTTACTTAATTGAAGCTTCGGATTACTTTCTCGCTGGGAGTCGAGGAAGGATCTTTGAGCTGTACTCAACATGTTTGCTAAATAAAATGCTATTCTACTCTCTTCTACTAGCTGCCAAGATGATGGCTTTGAGAAGATGTTTGAAGATGCTAGTCTTCGATAGGACTAGGCCTTTCTCTCTATCTGGCATTTCTGCAGCCCAGTCCACATATACAGCCTTTTCTCCATTGATAATGTTGCATATAGTGTATAGATCCTTGCTTGCTGAGTACTTCGGATGAGTACTCACGGTTGCTTTTATTTCTCTTTTCCCCCATATACCCCACCTTGATGATACACCAGACGATGGAGTCCAGGAGCCAGACGCCACCACCGAGCCTACTACCAGGCGGGTCCAGCCGAGGGGACTTAAAACGTCAGAAAACAGTTTCTAAATAGTAAACACTAACAGGTTCAAACCATAAAACCTAACCCTAAACTTGGAAATCTAACCCTAGCCCTAAACCTAAAACGTCTTAACGTAAAAAACTCTATTTTCCCTTTGGAATTTAGTGATTTTAAAAAATTATCCTAAGCCCTAAACCCGGGACTTAAAAACGTCTGACACTCTATTTAAACAGTAAACACTAAAGGTTCAAACCATAAAATATAACCGTAAACTCTGAAATCAAACCCTAGCCCTAAACCCTAAAACGTTCTAAAACGTCCAAAAACTCATTTTCCCTTTGGAATTTATGATTTTAAATTGTCCTAGACCCTAACACCGAGGGACATAAAAAATCTGAAACTCTATTCTAAACAGTAAACACTAAAGGTTCAAACCATAAAACCAACCCTAAACATGGAAATCTAAACCCTAGCCCTAAACCCTAAAACGTCCAAGAACTCTATTTTCCCTTGGAATTTAGTGATTTTAAAAAATTGTCCTAAACACTAAACCCGGGACTTAAAATGTCTGACACTCTATTCTAAACAGTAAACACTAAGTTTTGTGACGCCCCCGGCTCGACGTGCACTAATCATACACGGAAATGCACACGATCAAGCCTAAGGACTCACGGGAAGATATCTCAACACAACTCATAAACATAAATAAAGTCATACAAGCTTCTTACTGCAGGCAGGGGCGAGGGCTCGAATACATAAGCTTGCATACAAGCGTCAGTGGGAGTCAGATATCTAAGTACAGATTAAAAGAAACACAGAAAGGCCTTTAGAAGGCGGAGGGACAGAGAAAACACTATGATCGAAAGGTATGCCTCCTGCCTGGGACCCTCCGATCCTACTCCGATCGTTAGCCAACTCGTAGTAGTATCCACCCTCGGGGTAGTAGTAGTGCGAACGTCGACGGGGGACAGCTGTATCCGGGGCTCCGTCATCTGGTTGCGTCAAAAGGGGTATATGGGAAAAAAAAGAAAGACAAAGCAACGTGAGTACTCATCCAGAAGTACTCAGCAAGCAAGGATGTACACTACATATCAACATTTTCAAAGAGAGGATGTATATGTGGACTGGGCTGCAGAAATGCCAGAATAGAGGGAAAGCCTAGTTATCAAGACTAGCATCTTCAGCGGTCTTGCAGCAATAGAGAGAGTGGAACAGACAATATAATGTACTAGCGTATCATTAAGTCTCATCCTCACCCAGAGATCCTTTCTGACTCCCTGCGAGAAAGCAATCCCAGAGCCATACAGCCATCAACCTCGTCTGGGATCCCTTCTCGACTCCCTGCGGAAAGCAATCCCAGAGCCATAGTATCCAATTCTAGTGTATCGATCGGGATACAACTCCGAGTGTCCGTTACCGAGGATCCGGCTATGCATAGATTAGTTCTTCCCTGCAGGGGTGCACCAACTTACCCACCACGCTCGATTAACTCCGGCCGGACACACTTTCTGGGTCCTGCCGCGGCCTCGGCCAAAAGACAAACCGCAACCCTACCTACAGCTCAGCAGAGAGGTCCGCCGGTCTACATCCTAAGCGCAAGGGGGTTGGCTCGCCCCTCACCCTCCGGGTCATTGCGCACAGGGTGGATGTAACACCCCGGTGGTTAACTACAGTAATCACCCTTTTGATGATGCCATGTCATCATTAACAGTGCATGATCATCATTAGCATCATATTGCATTTCAACCCTAATCCAAAGTCAAAATTTAAATGGAAGTGGAATATAAAAGTTGTCCAACAAAGAACAAATTGTCCAGTAAATAACAAATATGCAGAGGCTAGTCTAAAATTGTAAACAACAGATAATAAATAATTGGGTGGCTCAAAACCTTAACAAAATAGCAGGGTTTAATGCATTTCATTATTATAAAATTGTGTGAGCTCAAATTGTCTCCAAACCAATTTCTGGCAGTAGTAGATAATGCCTAGCATTTAATGGAGCAAGTGCCATAATTACAAAATTTGTTTTGAGGCTAACTGATTGCATGACAGAAAAATAAGAAAAAAAAAAGAAAAAAAAAAGGAAAAGGAACATAAAAATAAATAAAAGAGAAACCCCCCTGGGCTTCGGCCCAGCAGGCCACAGGTCGGCCCGCTGCGGCCCACCCCCACTCCCTAACCCTTGTCGGTGGAAACCCTTATCCACCCCATCCACCCATTCCACCCCCACGTTGCCCCTCCTCCGATCCAGATCGGATCGGGGGAACGAGCTCCGACGCGCCCCACTGTCGTCGCCGTCACCGCTCGCCGGAGCGCTCCTCGCCGGCTGCTCCTCCTCCTCCCGGCCTGCACCTCGTACCAGCGTCGCCGTCGTCTCCGTCTCTTCCGCGCCCCACTGCCCCTGACCCTACGACCCCGGTAGGCCACGGCCTCCATCCTCTCTGCCCCCTCGGTGCGCCATCGCGGACAAAAAGAGTGCCAGAAGGGGGCGGCCAGCTTGGGACCCTCGCGGCGGGTCCCAGCAGGGTGCGCTCGGCCCGGGCGAAGCTTGGCACGTGCAAGTTGGGGTTGGCGCACAACTGCACACGCCCGCGGCCCCGCTGCCCTTCGCCCAGACCTGCGTCTCACCAGGTGCGTGTGCGCCGCCCGCGGCGATGCTTTGCCTGCTGCTGCTCCGTCGCCCGGGCCTCAGCGCCCCTGCCAAACCCCGTCGCCGTTCGCCGCGGCCCTCCTGCATTGCGCCGCCCCATGCACGTAGTGCGGCCCGAACTACCTCGCCAGGGGGGACCCGGTCGCGCCCGACCTCCCGCCGGGTCCGCCGCGCACTGCCCACCCTAGCTGCGCGCTATCCATGCGCCGACCGCGGCCCACCCCCCTCCGTCTCCGGCCGCTCCGGCCGCTGCGGCTGGGTTCCCTGACAGCGCCGTGGCCGCCGGCCCTGCTGTGCTGGGTCGTGGTCTCCGCCCGTTAACGGGCGCCCGCTAACGCCCCGACACCCCAATGGCATCTGTGTGCCAATGACAAGTGGGCCTAGCCCCTGAACGAAAATGGAATTTAAAAAAAATAAAGATTATATAATTAATAATAATAAAAATAATTAATTAGTGAATTCATTAATTTAATTATATTGATTAAGTAAATTTAATTAAGTAGTTAGTGTTAATTAAACAAGTAATTAATTTGCTAAACCCTAATTAAACCTAACAGAGTATGAAAGGTGGGACCCACTGGTCCTGACGTCATGCTGACGTCAGCAAACACTGTTTCGGATAATGTGATTTAAAATAATTAAATAAATTCCAGAAATTAATAAAACTTTAGAAAATCATATCTTTTATCCGTAACTCGATCGAAAAACTTTACATGAAAATGCTCAGAACGACGAGACAAATCCGAAAAGCGGTCGTTCGTCCGTCACCGCGTCTTAACTATCCGAACATTGCAACGTCCCCCTCCGGTCATCGTCTGACAAATGTCCGGAACCGGGAAAACATTCCGGAGGGATTCCTCCTTCCTCGGTGACGTGCAACCACAGTTAGAACACACCGGCACTGCATATTGTCATGCCGTACTTTGCGTTGCTCATGTTTGCTTGTATTTATACTTGTTTCTCTTTTCTCTCTATAGAGCAGCGGGGTACCGACGCAGCTCGGAGTTCGACGACCCCTGAAGACCTTGCCCTTGCCGCCGAGCAACCAGGCAAGCCCCCCCCTTTTGATCATCCCGATATCGCCCATTCTATTTTCATGCTTGCATTAGAATTGTGTTGTGCCTGCTGCTTTACCTATTCTGATGCATAGCCTATTCATGTAACTGCTGTTTTATATTAACCGCATATCCTAAACTACTTAGTATAGGCTGGGTAGAGACCTATCAGTGACCCCACTTACCCGCACTCGACCCCTTGCGCGCTCATAAACACCTTCTTGGAGTCCAGTAAGTTTCTTTGAGGGAAGGACGGCACCGAATCCAAAACGGGATTGAAGCATTGTTAGACACGAGGGCAAGTCGACACGCAACATCACACCCTCTCCCTGGTAGTTTTATTTCGGGGCTGATGCCTAACCGACACATCGCCACGGTCTTCATTTGAGCTTAGCGTATCGTGACGAGGCCCCAAACAAGCAGAAAGGGCCATTAGAGGGTGAATAGATATTTGACACCTCATTGTCATTTGGAACACTTACTTTTGTTTTGAATTAGAGTTGAACTCTGTTAGAGTAGACGATGTTCGTGGCAAACCATTTGGTTGCGGGTTGGTCAGGGGTGTCGCACCGAATAGGTGAATTCCTCCTTCGAACAAACATTCCTTGTTGGCTAAGAGCCGGCACGGGAAAAAGAGGTAAACGAAACGACTGTCAGAGGCGAACAACATTCAACAGTGGTGACAACACACCAAGTCGTAAGGAGGAAATGGGTGATATCCTATCGTTGGGGACCCTGAGTTTCACTCTG
>JAAAXO010000635.1:0-89463 GCA_011799875.1 Thinopyrum elongatum | reverse complement strand
TAAAATCACTAAATTCCAAAGGGAAAATAGAGTTTTTGGACGTTTTAGACGTTTTAGGGTTTAGATTTCCAAGTCTAGGGTTAGGTTTTATGGTTTGAACCTTTTAGTGTTTACTGTTTATAATAGAGTTTAGGACGTTTTAAGTCCCGGGTTTAGGGTTTAGGACAATTATTTAAAATCACAAAATTCCAAAGGGAAAATAGAGTTTTTGGACGTTTTAGACGTTGTAGGGTTTAGGGCTAGGGTTTAGATTTCCAAGTTTAGGTTTAGGTTTTAGGGTTTCAACCTTTAGTGTTAACTGTTTAGAATAGAGTTTCGGACGTTTTAAGTCCCGGGTTTAGGGTTTTCAGAGTTCATTTGTAGTGCTTTTCAATTTCAGTCTAATTTAGCTCAAAGAATCATTAAATGCATGAAAAAATAGCAAATGAAGTCAAAAAGGGTTGAAATTTAAGGATGTGGCTTTAACTGGTTTATATTGAACACACAAAAATTCTGGAGTTGAAATAAGGTTAAAAAAATGAAATGTCTTTGTAACAGCTGAGTTTTCGTACGAAACCCTATTACTTCGAAAGAGATGGTCCAGTTTGTACACGAAGTGCATCCAGTTTTTGCTATAACCCTCTCAACTTTTTAGCACAAGCTATTTGGGTGAAATGATGATACCATGCCAAGTTTCAGGGTTTTCAGAGTTCATTTGTAGTGCTTTTCGATTTCAGGCTAATTTAGCTCAAAGAATCATTAAATGCATAAAAAATATCAAATGAAGTCAGAAAGTGTTGAAATTTAAGGATGTGGCTTTGAATGGTTCATATTGAACACACAAAAATTCTTCAGTTAATATAAGTTTAAAAAATGAAATGTGGTCAAACTCTGGTTAAACAGTGGTCAAACTGCTTATTCAATAAATATTAGTGTTAATAAATAATTATTGTTTTCTAGAATAATAATTTCAAAGTCAAACGGTGAAGCGTGTGACATCATGGTCACATTTTTCTGATAATAATGGATATATTATTTGTCAAATTTTGATTTACAGATTTAAAGATATTAAATGAATAAATGGCATAATAATAATAATAATGTTACTTATTTTATTTTCATTGAAATTCAATATTATTATTACTTATTTTATTTTGTACTTGTTGTATTATTTTGGATTTTTTTTGTTTTTTGTGAATTTTTCATTTTTTTGTAATTTTTTCCCTTTTTTGAATTATTTTTGAGTTTTTAAATTAATCATTGTTGTTTATTTTAATAATTGTTTGGAATCCAAAAAATAAAATCATGTGACATCAAGACCTAAGGGTTAACAGGATTGATAGCTTACTATTGTCAGAAAAACAACAAGTACAGACTTGGAAACTAGGGGAGATAGAACCTGAAAGTTAAGCATGCTCGGGCTGGAGTAGTGAGAGGATGGGTGACCGGCCAGGATGTTAGACGATTTGGAATGAGTTCTGATTAGAGATTAAATTCTGAAGCAGTGAGGAGGGGTGATTAGAGATTAAATTGTCAAATAATTCAAAGATTTGAAAATCAAAAGAAAATTAAAAACAAATTGAAAAATTGAAAAAAAAATTCCTTTAGTCCCGGTTGGTGTTAAAATTTCTCCAGCCCACGCACAGAGAGCGGCTAAGTGGAGGGCCTTTAGTCCTGGTTCGTAACACAACCGGGACTAAGGGTGGTGGTCTTTTAGTCCAGACCCTTTAGTCCCGGTTCCAGAACCGGGACTAAAGGCCCGTTTTCCGTTTCGACAATATTTTAAAATCACAAAATTTCAAAGGGAAAATAGAGTTTTTGGATGTTTTAGACGTTTTTAGGGTTTAGGGCTAGGGTTTAGATTTCAGAGTTTAGGGTTAGGTTTTATGGTTTGAACCTTTAGTGTTTACTGTTTAGAATAGAGTTTCAGACATTTTAAGTCCTGGGATTAGGGCTTAGGACAATTTTTTAAAATCACTAAATTCCAAAGGGAAAATAGAGTTTTTGGACGTTTTAGACGTTTTAGGGTTTAGATTTCCAAGTCTAGGGTTAGGTTTTATGGTTTGAACCTTTTAGTGTTTACTGTTTATAATAGAGTTTAGGACGTTTTAAGTCCCGGGTTTAGGGTTTAGGACAATTTTTTAAAATCACAAAATTCCAAAGGGAAAATAGAGTTTTTGGACGTTTTAGGGTTTAGGGCTAGGGTTTAGATTTCAGAGTTTAGGGTTAGGTTTTATGGTTTGAACCTTTAGTGTTTACTGTTTAGAATAGAGTGTCAGACGTTTTAAGTCCTGGGTTTAGGGTTTAGGACAATTTTTTAAAATCACTAAATTCCAAAGTGAAAATAGAGTTTTTGGACGTTTTAGACGTTTTAGGGTTTAGGGCTAGGGTTTAGATTTCCAAGTTTAGGTTAGGTTTTATGGTTTGAACCTTTAGTGTTTACTGTTTAGAATAGAGTTTTGGATGTTTTAAGTCCTGGGTTTAGGGTTTAGGACAATTTTCTAAAATCACTAAATTCCAAAGGGAAAATAGAGTTTTTGGACGTTTTACACGTTTTAGGGTTTAGGGCTAGGGTTTAGATTTCCATGTTTAGGGTTAGGTTTTATGGTTTGAACCTTTAGTGATTACTGTTTTGAATAGAGTTTCGGATGTTTTAAGTCACGGGTTTAGGGCCAAGAATGCCCGGCCACGCCTCGTATTCTCACTCGGCCACCATAAAAGACTGTCGGGAACTCAGGTCCACCTCTACTGGGCGTTACCGCCTGTCCCTCCAGTCCTGCAGTTAAAGTAACTCCCTCGGGTCGCCCTCGTGGCCGACCCGTTTCTAACAGGGTGCAGGGGTAAAGTCACAGTAGCCGTGTGTCCATAACATCTAGGGAATCCGAGGTATCACCCTCGACGGATACCCACTCGATGTAACTGTCAAGGTGAACGTATGAGGATTCACCCTCGATGGGTTTGCACTTGATGTGTTGCACGACCGCGTCGTTATCGGAAGTGGTGAAGGAGGAATCACCCTCGATGACCACGACCGAATAGCTACTCTACAGAGTTAACATCAGAAGTGCTACAAGAGGTTTCACCCTCGGCACTCGATAGTAACGCTGCAGTGTCGTTACAACTAAGGGGGTGATGTGCGGTGCAATGGCCTGGTCTTTGATCCCGTTGATCGGGTCTTCTGATAATCCAGCGGGGCAGTCGGGATAAGTGGGGTCACTGATAGGTCTCTACCCAGCCTATACTAGACAGTTTAGGATAAGCAGGTAAGGTTTCAATAGCAGGTTACAATAAACAGGCTATGCATCAGAATAGGTAAAGCAGTAGCAGCGGCAATTCTAATGCAAGCATGAGAAAATAGAATGGGTGATATCGTGATGATCAAAGGGGGGGTCTTTCCTGGTTTCTCGGTGGCAAGGGCAAGGTCGTCAATGGTGTCTTCGGTCTCCGGAGCTGCGTCGGTCTCAGGGACGACGTCGGGGTCTAACAAGAGAGAAGAGGGGGAGGAAACAGTAAATGTAAAGCAAACAAGAGCATGACATGACAATACGATACACGGTGCTAGGGGTGACCTATCGTAGTGCTACACGACATAGGTGAAGGGGGAATAACATCCGGGAAAGTTTTCCCGAAGTTGCATTTTCGGACAGATGAAACAGAGGGGGACGGTTGCATGTTCGCTATGCTAGGGACGTGTGGCAGACGAACGGATCGCGTATTCGGATTCGTCTCGTCTTTCTGAGCAACTTTTATATACAAAGTATTTTCATCCGAGCTACGGATATTTTTCTATGATTTTTCAAAGATTTAACAATACCCGGAAAATTTCTGAAATTTTGCTAAGTCTGAGAATTCCTCAGTTTTTTAAACATCACTTAGTTATTTTCAAAAGGCTACAACTAGTGTTCTGTACATCCTATGATTTTGTGCCTTATATCAATTTTGACTATTTTATGTGAACTACATGTTAGTATCACTCTCATCCATATTAGAGTTCATTTGCTTGATCATCAACAGCTCTAAAGTAGCTAAGAAAATAAAGCTGTTTTTCAGTTTTTCTGTTAACACAACATAGAACTTTGTGATTTCCATAGGATTTAATCTATGCATCTAACGAATTTGGTCCAATGGAAACATTTGAGGCTTGTCAAGTGTACTACCTTCCCATATTTTTTTAGTCTTGTTAACAATTGCTTAACCGCAGTTTAGAGGCTGTCTAGAGGGTTAGTCCTTGCAGATTTAGCAAAGCTAACTAGTGCTACAGTAACTGAAAGTAACTATAGCGAGCAGCAGCAGAACGCAGCGGTACGAGCAGCAGTGGCGGCAGCACGCAGAGCAGAGTAAGCAGCAACACTAGGGGCTAGCGGCAGCGGCGCTAGACAGCAGCAGCAGCGGGAGCAGGGCGCAGCTGTGGCCGGCAGCCGGCAGCAGCAACAGCAGCGCGGCAAGAGCAGCCGTGAGCAGCAGGTAGCAGGCGCGCTCGGGGTAGCGGCGGCGGCAGCGGAGCTGCCAAGCAGCGGCGACAGCAAGCAGAGTAGCAGCGGGAAGGCAACGGCAGCTTCGGGTGCGGGCGAGGCCACGCATGAGCGCGCGCACAGCAGCAGCAGCGACAACCTGTAACACCCCCAGTGGTTAGCCACAGTAATTCCATTTTGATAATGCCAAGTCAGCATGATTAACAGTGCATGATCATCATTTGCATCATAATGCTTTTCAACTCCTAACTCAAAATTCAAATTTAAATGAAAGTGAATTATAAAAGTTTTCCAACATAGAAACTAAATTGTTCATTAAATAGCAGATAAATCAGAGACAATTCTAAAATTGAAACCAACATCATTGGAGTTGGGTAAGTGACTCAAACATCTTCAAACAGCGACTAAAAACAATATTTAATAACCATTTATTAAATCTAATTTAAGTATGAAATGATGTTTTGCCCAAACTAATTTTAGGTGTTAGGGAATAAAGCACTGGTATTTAAGGACTAGGTCTCCCTTTTTACAAAATTCGGTTTGGGGCCTAACTATTTACTAAACAGAGATATATGAATTAAGAAAAAGAAAAAGAAAGAAGAGGAACAGGAACTCCTTCCCCCCCCCCCCAATGGGCCTCGGCCCAAAGCCATCGGGCCGCCAGGCCGGCCCAGTCGCCCCGTATAAACACCCCGGTCCACCACCAAACCCTAGCCCCACCGACGCCATCCCCCCCCACTCGCTCTCTCCTACGCCCCCGTCTAGATCTGGGCGCGCCCCGACGCCGCCCCGCGCCCGACGCGCCCTCGACGCCGTCGCCGGCCTGGTCCCCGCCTCGCCTCATCCCCGACACGCCCCAGCGCTCGCCATCCCAGATCCCGTCGGCGCCGCGCCCGCCTGCGCTGCCGCGCGCCCGTCCCCGGCTTCCCCCTCGCCGGACTGCGCTGCCCCGCCTCTCCATCGCCGGACCACCTCGAGCCTCGCCGCCCCCTCTTTCCACGAACGCCGGTGAGGCTCCGGCCTCCTCTCCCTCCCTCGCTCCCGCACCGGACCGCGCGCGTCCCTGCGCCGCGCGCCTCTCCTTGCTCGCGCCGCCCCGCTCCCGCACGCCCGCGGTCGCAGCGCCCAGCGCCCGCTCGCGCCTGCCTGACGCCGCGCCGCTGCGTGGCCTGGCCCCGCGCCCCTGGCCCCCCCCTCCGCCCGCACGCCCGCGCGTGCAGTCCCTCTGGACACCGGACATGTCCGGCGCCCAGACGTGCACGCCGCGGACATGTCCGCCCAGCCCACTGACATAGGGGCCCACGGCCCAGAACGAATTAAAAAAAATAATAAAAATAAAAATAAAAATAAAAAATAATTAAATTAATTAATTAATTAATTAGTTAATTAATCCTGATTAGGTTAATTTAATTAAGTAGTTAGTGTTAATTAAACAGTAATTTAATTAGTTAATCCCTAATTAACTAGACAGCCTATGACACGTAGGACCCACTGGTCCTGACGTCATGCTGACGTTAGCAGACACTGTTTCGGATAATGTTTGATTTAAATAAATTAAATAAATTCCAGAAATCAATAAAAACTTTAGAAAATCATATCTTTTAATCCGTAACTCCGATCGAAAAACTTTTACATGAAAATTGCTCAGAACGATGAGACGAATCCGAATATGCGGTCCGTTCGTCCGCCACACGTCCCTAACTATCCGAACATGCAACTGTTCCCCTCTTTTCGTCTGTCCGAAATGCCGGACACTGGGAATACTTTCCCGGATGAATCCCACCTTCGCTAGTATCACCCGACACTGCGTTAGATCACCTCCGTCACCGCGTATTGCCATGTTATGCTTTGTGCTGCACTTGATCGCTGTGTATTTATATTGCTTCCTCCCCTTCTCTCTCGGTAGCCCCCGACACCGACGTCGTCCCCGAGGCCGACGCAGCTCCGGAGACCAAATCCACCGTTGACGACCTTGCCCTTGCCGCCGAGCAACCAGGCAAGCCCCCCTCCCCTTTGATCATCCCGATATCGCCCACTCTATTTCTCATGCTTGCATTAGAATTGCTGCTGCTGCTGCTGCTTTACCTATTCTGATGCATAGCCTGTTCATTGTAACCTGCTGTTGATAATTACCTGCATATCCTAAAACTGCTTAGTATAGGCTGGGTAGAGACCTATCAGTGACCCCACTTATCCCGACTGCCGCGCTGGATCGTCAGAAGACCCGATCAACGGGATTGAAGACCAGGCCCCGACACCGCACATCACCCCCCCTTAGTTGTAACGACACTACAGCGTTACTATCGAGTGCAGACGGTGAAACCTCATGTAGCACTTCTGATGTTAACTCTGTAGAGTAGCTATTCGATCGTGGTCATCGAGGGTGATTCCTCCTTCTCCACTTCCGGTAACGATGCTGTCGTGCAACACATCAAGTGTGAACCCATCGAGGGTGAATCCTCCGAGTTCACCTTGACAGACACATCGAGTAGGAATCCAACGAGGGTGATACCTCGGATTCCCCTGATGTTATGGACACACGGATACATGGACTGTACTGTTGATTACTTGGAAAGGCGGGTCGACCCTGAGCGTGCGCCTGAGAGGCGAGTGTTGTGAAGACGGGTGCCAGTGTGGTGCCCGAGTGGTGAATACAAGGCGCGGCCGGGCATTCTTAACCCTTGCAGCAAGTCCTCGAGACGGGGCGACGGGGTCACATCTTTCGTGAGTCTCTGCTCGTTACCGCAAGCCCTATTCCTAACGATTTGGATATTTGATCCGAGCAGGCCTCTGGCCTGATAGCACTAACCATCACGTGGGCATAGTATGGGCGTTCTGCATCGTATGCATCAGCCGAAAGCTCTGTCAGACGTCCAATTCAGCAGTGCGGCATGGAGTGATTGGCGCCATTTCGGTGGTGCTTGGATCTGAGCCATGTACGCAACGACCCGGAGGGCGAGGGGCGATGGCCAAGACCCCCTTGCGCTTAGGATGTAGACCGGCGGGGAACTCTCTGCTGAGCTGTAGGTAGGGCTGCGGTGTGTCGTTTGGCCGAGGCCGGGCATGACCCAGGAAAGTGTGTCTGGCCGGAGTTAATCGAGCGTGTTGGGTAAGTTGGTGCACCCCTGCAGGGAAGAAAACTTCTATCGATAGCCTGTCCTATGGTAAAGGACACTCGGAGTTGTATCCTGATTGATACATTTTAGAACTGGATACTTGGATACTATGGCTCTGGGATTGCTTCTCGCAGGGAGTCGAGAAGGGATCTCCGGACGAGGTTGATGACTGTTTGGCTCTGGGATTGCTTTCTCGCAGGGAGTCAAGAAAGGATCTCTGGGTGAGGTTGAGACTTAATGATACTGCTACATTATATTGTACGGTTCTACTCTCTTCTACTGCTGCAAGACCGCTGAAGATGCTAGTCTTCGATAGGACTAGGCCTTCTCTCTATTCTGGCATTTCTGCAGCCCAGTCCACATATACAGCCTCCCTTTGAAAATGTTGCATATGTAGTGTAGATCCTTGCTTGCTGAGTACTTCTGAGTACTCACGGTTGCTTTGTTTTCCTTTTTCTCCCCATATCAGTTTGTCGTAACAAGATGACGGAGCCCCTGAGACAGCTGTCCTCGCCGACGATCGCTACTACTACCCAGAGGATGGATACTGCTACGAGTTGACTGTCGACCAGTAGTAGGATCGGAGGGTCCCAGGCAGGAGGCCTACGCCTTTCGATCGTAGTGTTTTATTTTGCCCCGCCTTTCTAAAGGCCTTTCTGTACTTTCTTTTATATCTGTACTCAGATATCTGATGCTTCCGCTGACGCTTGTTCGCAAGCGTATGTATTCGAGCCCTCAAGGCCCCTGGCTTGTAATATAAAGCTTGTATGACCTTATTTATGTTTTAGAGTTGTGTTGTGATATCTTCCCGTGAGTCCTTAGGCTTGATCGTGTGCATTTGCGTGTATGATTAGTGCACGATCGGGCCGGGGGCGTCACAAGTTGGTATCAGAGCCGACTGACTGTAGGAACCCCCCTTTCCAACTCCTTGGCCGAAGTTGAGTCTAGTAACCGAAAACTGTTTTACTAACTTGGCTGTGTGGCTTACGGGCCCACGTCGCCAATTGGGAGGTATTAGTATCTTTTACTCCTCGACCTTTACTCTGGGCCTCTGATCTCTCTTCTACTCGGGTTAAAATTTTACTAACTCCAACATTAGGCTCTCGTGCTCACGTCCACCCGAAGTTCTGAAAATATCCCCCCTTGCTTCAAGATTTTGGGCCAGGTTCTGCTTACAGGATCCTTTTATCGAGGGCACCCTGTGTTGTCACTTGCAGATTCCTCGCCCCAATAGTTTTCTCCGACGTTGATGTAGCCTTTGCTATGTCTCGTTGTGTACTTCCATACCGCGTGCTTGCGCGCCGCCTAGATGTCTAGCCTTCCCCTTTCAGCTGTCGTAATGCCGGATGCTAACCGAGGCTATGTCTGGATTCGAATGTCTGGTGCGAATATGATGAAGTATCTATTGCACTTCCTTCTGTTGTGCGTGTTACTTCATGAATCATTCCATACACCTGCAGTTTTCTTGCTAAACTGCCCCTGTTGATTTGGCAGGATGGCTGACGATCCTCCACCTCCACCTTATATTGCCGCAATGATGCAGCAATTTGAACTGAACCGTCAGGTTATGACCGGGATATTGGCTCAGTTCCCAAACCAGAATGCTCATCAGCAGCCTACACCAATAACACTGTCAGAATTCGTGCGCCTCAATCCGTCCACTTTTCGCAGCTCGACTGATCCAATGGATGCTGACGATTGGCTCCGTGACATTGCCTTCCAGATGAAGTCAGCCATTGTTATCCCTGACAGTTACGTCACCTATGCGACGTATCACCTGAGGGGATCAGCTGCTCAATGGTGGGAAAGCCACAAGGGTATGTTGCCTGCTGAAACTGTAACCACTTGGCAGGAATTTCAGTCAGCCTTTCGTGCATGGTACATTCCTCAAGGTCTGATCGACCAGAAGAAGCAGGAGTTCCGCAAACTCTCACAGGGCAAAATGGTTGTGGATGAATACCAGAGGAAA
Organism: Thinopyrum elongatum; assembly: GCA_011799875.1. Classification (NCBI taxonomy): domain Eukaryota; kingdom Viridiplantae; phylum Streptophyta; class Magnoliopsida; order Poales; family Poaceae; genus Thinopyrum; species Thinopyrum elongatum. Next base: position 79,927 of record JAAAXO010000635.1, on the reverse strand, counting down.
TTTCTTGAATTGTCCCGCTATGCTGCGGATGACGTCGACACCAACACACGCAAGCAGGAGACATTCCGTGAAGGACTACGTACTGATATAAAACTTGCACTTGCTGTCCATGATTTCACAGACTTCGCAACGCTTGTCAGCAAATCTTTCCAAGTTGAAACAGCTCTGACTGAGTACCAGGAGTCACTCAAGCGCACTCATGGAGCTGGCTCATCCTCGGGTCAGCCTGTTCAGAAGCGTCGAGTGTGGATCCCGCACAATGTACACCACCGACCTACTCCAACACCAAGGCCGTCCTATGTTGCACCTCGTTTGCCTTCACCGCCGAGACAGCTATCGGTCCATGCTGGACCGCCTGATGCTATGGCTTTTCGTCAGGATGCACCACGTCCTTCTGCTGGTTGCAGGAAGAGCCGTCGAAAACATCCTTCTAGGAACGTTGGAACCAGACTACCTGCTAGTCAACGTGTTCATGTCAACCAAGTCAACATGGAAGAAGCTCGATAGGACCCCAACATTGTGATGGGCACCCTTCTAGTGAATTCAATCCCAGCTTCAATCCTCTTTGATTCTGGAGCATCGCACTCCTTCATGTCCGAAAGTTTTGCGCGAAGCCATGATATACTTTTCGAGGAGATGTCCATCCCATTAGTAATCCATTCACCTGGGGCTAATTGGCAAACTACCAGGGTAAGCCACGGTAATCACATTGTGATTGGAGGATTGATGTTCCCTGTTTCTCTCATTGCCCTTAAGACCTCCAACATTGACATTATTCTGGGTATGGACTGGTTGAAGCCTCATAAAGCTTTGATTGACTGTGCCACTGAAACAGTCCGCCTCACACACCCTTCCGGTCAGACTGTCAGATACTCCGCTCGTACAGTGCAGGACGCCGAAGCTCAGATATATGTCCTAAATGCACTGAACGCTTCACCTCTTGAAGGCATCGAGAACGTTCCAGTTGTTCGTGAATTTCAAGATGTCTTTCCAGAAGAACTTCCAGGAATACCGCCTACTAGAGCTGTTGAGTTCGTCATCGACTTGAAGCCTGGCACAACTCCTATTGCGAAGCATCCTTATAAGATGCCTCCGCACCACCTTCTTGAAATTAAGGAAGAAATCGACACGTCACTTAAGAAAGGTTTCATCCGCACCAGTTCCTCTGCTTGGGGAGCACCTTCACTCTTCGTTAAGAAGAGGGATGGAACTAACCGGTTGGTTCAGGATTACCGACCTATCAACCAAGCAACAATCCAGAACAAATATCCGCTTCCCCGGATCAATGATTTGTATGATCAACTTGCCGGTTCCTCAGTATTCTCTAAGCTTGATTTGAGATTGGGATACCATCAGATCCGTGTTCGTGAAGAGGATATTCCGAAGACTGCATTTGTTACTCGCTATGGCTCTCATGAGTACACTGTCATGTCATTTGGCTTAACAAATGCTCCAGCCACATTCTCCCGCCTAATGAACTACATCTTCATGGATTACCTCGATAAATTCGTCGTGGTATATCTGGATGATATTCTAGTTTATTCGAAGAATAAGAAAGAACATGCCGAACACCTTCGTCTTGTACTGGAAAGGCTCCGAGAACACCAGCTGTATGCCAAATACTCCAAATGTGAATTCTGGCTTTGTGAAGTAACGTACCTTGGTCATGTGATTTCCAAAGATGGAATTGCCGTTAACCCAGAACGAGTTCAGGCTATTCTTGACTGGACTCCTCCGAAGAATGTCAAGCAAGTGAGAAGTTTACTCGGCCTTGCAAGCTATTGCGGTCGATTTGTTGAGAATTTTTCTAAGATTGCGAAGCCCCTGACTGATCTGCTTCAAAAGGGCGTTAAGTTTGAATGGACAGAAAAATGTCAGCAAAGTTTTCAAGCACTCAAAGACAAGCTAACATCTGCCCCAGTACTATCTCCTCCAGATACCTGCAAAGACTTTGTGATCTATTGTGACGCATCCCGTGAAGGATTAGGCTGTGTCCTAATGCATGAGCGTAAAGTGATTGCTTATGGCTCTCGTCAGTTGCGCCCACATGAAGAGAATTATCCGGTACATGATCTAGAACTAGCTGCTGTCATCTATGCACTAGAGTTATGGCGACATTACCTCCTCGGTAATCGTTGCGAGATATACACGGATCATAAAAGTCTGAAGTACTTGTTCACTCAACCTTCTCTAAACCTCCGTCAGCAAAGATGGATGGAGGCCATTGCGGACTATGATTTGGGTATTTCCTATACCCCTGGCAAGGCTAACGTGATGGCTGATGCCTTAAGCCGCAAGTCCTATTGCGACAACCTCATGGTTAGGCGAGCTCAACCTCGTCTTTTTGAAGAACTATGCAAGCTGAATCTGCGTATTGTTCCACAGGGCTCTCTGAATAACCTTGTGATACAACCAGATCTTGAGAACGCTGTTAAGAATGCGCAAGCAAAAGATGCTGAAATTGACCTCATGAAGAAAGGCCTTCACCTTGTAAAGTACAGGGATTTCTCGCTGTCTGAAGATGGAACCTTGTATTTCAGAAACCGCATTGTGGTACCTCGCTTCGAACTCATGACTGACAAGGTCATGAAGGAGGCACATGATACCCCGCTGTCTATTCATCCGGGTAGCACCAAGATGTATCGTGATCTCCATCAAAGGTACTGGTGGTCTAGAATGAAGCAAGACATTGCTCGATATGTTGCTGAATGTGATGTGTGTCGTCGCCTTAAGGCAGAACATCAGAAACCAGCTGGAATTCTGCAACCACTTCCTATTCCTCTATGGAAATGGGATAAGGTTCAGATGGATTTCGTTACAGGACTTCCCAGGTCACAGAAGGGTCACGATGCTATTCTTGTCGTCGTCGACCAACTCTCTAAAGTTGCACACTTTCTGCCTGTCAAAGAGACTATCACTGCTAGTCAGTTAGCAGAGTTGTATATCTCCAGAATTGTTTCACTCCACGGTATTCCGAAGGAGATTAGTTCGGACCGTGGTGGTCTTTTCACTTCCAAATTCTGGGAAAGTTTCCAAACAGCTATGGGAACTCATATTACCTGGAGTTCAGCTTATCATCCCCAATCCCAAGGCCAAGTTGAACGAGTTAATCAAGTGCTTGAAGACATGTTGCGAGCTTGTGTTATATTGTTTGGCAAGAAGTGGGAAGAATCTCTTCCGTATGCCGAGTTCTCCTATAACAACAGCTATCAAGCCAGTTTGAAAATGGCCCCCTTCGAAGTACTCTATGGACGTAAGTGTCGAACCCCTCTGAATTGGTCAGAAACTGGGGAACGACCGCTCGTGGGTCCAGATATTATTCAACAAGCCGAAGAACAAGTTCGTATTGTCCGGGAAAATCTCAAGGCGGCTCAGGACCGCCAGAAGAGCAACTATGATCGCAAACGATGGGGTTTGACTTATCAACCTGGTGATCAGGCTTATCTTCGTGTCACTCCTATGAAGGGCACTCACCGTTTTGGAATCAAGGGCAAGCTAGCTCCACGCTACATTGGTCCTTTCCGCATTATTGCTAGACGTGGTCAGGTGGCATATAAATTGGAATTGCCGCCGCAATTCTCTCATATCCACGACGTCTTCCATGTGTCGCAGCTTCGTCAATGCTTCAAGGAATCTCCACACCGAGCTGTGGATCACGAGGTGCTTGAATTGCAAGATGACCTATCTTATAAGGAGCATAAGATCCGCATTCTCGATGAAGCTGAACGTCGGACCCGTCAGAAGGTTACCAAGTTCCTCAAAGTTCAGTGGTCAAATCATACTGAAGATGAAGCCACTTGGGAACGCGACGATAATCTTCGTGCGGAATACTCCGAACTTTTTCCTTCTACCTCTTAATTCTCGGGACGAGAATTCTTGTTAGTAGAGGAGATTTTGTAACACCCCCAGTGGTTAGCCACAGTAATTCCATTTTGATAATGCCAAGTCAGCATGATTAACAGTGCATGATCATCATTTGCATCATAATGCTTTTCAACTCCTAACTCAAAATTCAAATTTAAATGAAAGTGAATTATAAAAGTTTTCCAACATAGAAACTAAATTGTTCATTAAATAGCAGATAAATCAGAGACAATTCTAAAATTGAAACCAACATCATTGGAGTTGGGTAAGTGACTCAAACATCTTCAAACAGCGACTAAAAACAATATTTAATAACCATTTATTAAATCTAATTTAAGTATGGAATGATGTTTTGCCCAAACGAATTTTAGGTGTTAGGGAATAAAGCACTGGTATTTAAGGACTAGGTCTCCCTTTTTACAAAATTCGGTTTGGGGCCTAACTATATACTAAACAGAGATATATGAATTAAGAAAAAGAAAAAGAAAGAAGAGGAACGGAATCCCCTTCCCCCCCCCCACTGGGCCTCGGCCCAGCAAACACTAACTACTTAATTAAATTAACCTAATCAGGATTAATTAACTAATTAATTAATTAATTAATTTAATTATTTTTTATTTTTATTTTTATTTTTATTATTATTTTTTTAATTCGTTCTGGGCCGTGGGCCCCTATGTCAGTGGGCTGGGCGGACATGTCCGCGGCGTGCACGTCTGGGCGCCGGACATATCCGGTGTCCAGAGGGACTGCACGCGCGGGCGTGCGGGCGGAGGGGGGCCAGGGGCGCGGGGCCAGGCCACGCAGCGGCGCGGCGTCAGGCAGGCGCTAGCGGGCGCTGGGCGCTGCGACCGCGGGCGTGGGGGAGCGGGGCGGCGCGAGCAAGGCGAGGCGCGCGGCGCAGGGACGGGCGCGGTCCGGTGCGGGAGCGAGGGAGGAAGAGGGGGATCCAAGGGAGGAGCTCACGGTGAGTCCGTTGGCGTGCTCGGGGAGGTTCGGGCTGGACCAGAGCGACGGCATCGACGGCGAGTTGGTGGCGACCAGTTGAAGAAGACGGCGATGGCGTCAGCTACGCAGCTCCTCGGCTCAAGCTGGTACCTGATCGAATGAAGCCGAGCGTGGAGATCCTCCTGGACGTGTTCCCGAGCGACGGCGACAACGGTGGCCGCAGCAACAGGGCGAGGCAGCGGTGACCGCGGAGCAAATCGAGCTCAAAATTGAGCGAAAGAGGAGGGGGGCCGATGGGGGATCGAGGGGGGAATTGACGAGGGCGGTCTAGGGTTTTGCGGGGGCGTGCTTATAGGACCAGAGGGGCGACGTGGAGGCCATCCATGGTCGTGGCAGTCGTGGATGTGCGACACGCACGCCTCCGGCCTCATGTACATGAGGATGGTAGGAGAAGGCCCATTGAGTGGGCTGGGCCGCACTGTAGAACTAGGCTTTAAGTACACAGTAGATTTTGTGTATTTTCCCTTTCTTTTTCTGCAATTCAAACAACTACGGATTTGCAATTATTTGGGCTACCAAATGATTTTTGCAAAGTGTGAAACTAGGCACATAATTCAAGCACAATATTACCAGGTTGCACAAAAAGTTTGGGGCCTTTTGGAGTTGTCTAACCATTTCTAGAAATTGGAAAGGCCAATTTTAAATGTTGTTGGACCACTAAATAAAATTCCATGGGCACTTCGGGAATCCAAAAGAGGTTGGTTCCAACATGACAATTACTCAGTGATTATTTACAACATTATGCACATTTTAGTTTTGTAGTTTGAAGAAATAAAAATTTGACTTTATTTCAAGTATGAATTTGAAGTTGGATTTGGGTCAAGTGGCATTTTGACTTAGTGAATTATGATGACATGGCACATTAATTAGCTCAATGAAAGGGTTAACATCTGGGGATGTTACAACAATTTTTTTCAATCACAAAAATTCAAAGGGAAAATAGAGTTTTTGGACATTTTAGACGTTTTTAAGGTTTAGGGCTAGGGTTTAGATTTCAGAGTTTAGGGTTAGGTTTTATAGTTTGAACCTTTAGTGCTTACTGTTTATAATAGAGTTTAAGACGTTTTAAGTCCTGGGTTTAGGGCTAAGGACAATTTTTTAAAATCACTAAATTCCAAAGGGAAGATAGAGTTTTTGGACGTTTTAGACGTTTTAGGGTTTAGGGCTAGGGTTTAGATTTCCAAATCTAGGGTTAGGTTTTATTTTTTGAACCTTTAGTGTTTACTGTTTAGAATAGAGTTTCGGACATTTTAAGTCCCGGGTTTAGGGTTTAGGACAATTTTTTAAAATCACTAAATTCCAAAGGGAAAATAGAGTTTTTGGACGTTTTAGGGTTTAGGGCTAGGGTATAGATTTCCAAGTTTAGCGTTAGGTTTTATCTTCGTGTTACTGTTTAGAATAGAGTTTTCAGACGTTTTAAGTCGCGAGTTTAGGACAATTTTTTAAAATCACAAAATTCCAAAGCGAAAATACAGTTTTTGGACGTTTTAGATGTTTTTGGGTTTAGGGCTAGGGTTTAGATTTCAGAGTTTAGGGTTAGGTTTTATGGTTTGAACCTTTAGTGTTACTATTTAGAATAGATTTTCAGACGTTTTTAGTCCCGGGTTTAGGGTTTAGACAATTTTTTAAAAGCACTAAATTCCACTAAATTCCAAAGGGAAAATAGAGTTTTCGGACGTTTTAGATGTTTTAGGGTTTAGGGCTAGGGTTTAGATTTCCAAGTTTAGGGTTAATGTTTTATGGTTTGAATCTTTAGTGTTTACTGTTTAGAATAGAGTTTCGGACGTTTTAAGTTCCGGGTTTAGGGTTTAGGACAATTTTTTAAAATCACAAAATTCCAAAGGGAAAATAGAGTTTTTGGACGTTTTAGATGTTTTAGGGTTTAGGGCTAGGGTTTAGATTTCAGAGTTTAGGGTTAGGTTTTATGGTTTGAACCTTTAGTGTTTGCTGTTTAGAATAGAGTGTCAGACGTTTTAAGTCCCGGGTTTAGGGTTTAGGATAATTTTTTAAAATCACTAAATTCCAAAGGGAAAATAGAGTTTTTGGACGTTTTAGACGTTTTAGGGTTTAGGGCTAGGGTTTAGATTTCCAAGTTTAGGGTTAGCTTTTATGGTTTGAACCTTTAGTGTTTACTGTTTAGAATAGAGTTCCAGACGTTTTAAGTCCCGGGTTTAGGGTTTAGGACAATTTTTTAAAATCACAAAATTCCAAAGGGAAAATAGAGTTTTTGGACGTTTTAGACGTTTTAGGGTTTAGGGCTAGGGTTTAGATTTCAGAGTTTAGGGTTAGGTTTTATGGTTTGAACCTTTAGTGTTTACTGTTTAGAATAGAGTGTCAGATGTTTTAAGTCCCGGGTTTAGGGCTTAGGATAATTAAATTAATTAAATTAATTAAAAATAAAAATAAAAAATAATTAAATTAATTAGTTAATTAATCCTGATTAGGTTAATTTAATTAAGTAGTTAGTGTTAATTAAACAGTAATTTAATTAGTTAATCCCTAATTAACTAGACAGCCTATGACAGGTAGGACCCACTGGTCCTGACGTCATGCTGACGTCAGCAGACACTGTTTCGGATAATGTTTGATTTAAATAAATTAAATAAATTCCAGAAATCAATAAAAACTTTAGAAAATCATATCTTTTAATCCGTAACTCCAATCGAAAAACTTTGTACATGAAAATTGCTCAGAACGATGAGACGAATTCGAACACGCGGTCCGTTCGTCCGCCACACGTTCCTAACTATCCGAACATGCAACCGTTCCCCTCTTTTCGTCTGTCCGAAATGCCGGACACTGGGAATACTTTCCCGGATGAATCCCACCTTCGCCAGTATCACCCGACACTGCGTTAGATCACCTCCGTCACCGCGTATTGCCATGTTATGCTTTGTGCTGCACTTAATCGCTGTTTATTTATATTGTTTGCTCCCCTTCTCTCTCGGTAGCCCCCGACACCGACGTCGTCCCCGAGGCCGACGCAGCTCCGGAGACCAAATCCACCGTTGACGACCTTGCCCTTGCCGCCGAGCAACCAGGCAAGCCCCCCCCTTTGATCATCCCGATATCTCCCACTCTATTTCTCATGCTTGCATTAGAATTGCTGCTGCTGCTGCTGCTGCTTTACCTATTCTGATGCATAGCCTGTTCATTGTAACCTGCTGTTGATAATTACCTGCATATCCTAAAACTGCTTAGTATAGGCTGGGTAGAGACCTATCAGTGACCCCACTTATCCCGACTGCCGCGCTGGATCGTCAGAAGACCCGATCAACGGGATTGAAGACCAGGCCCCGATACCGCACATCACCCCCCCTTAGTTGTGACGACACTGCAGCGTTACTATCGAGTGCAGAGGGTGAAACCTCATGTAGCACTTCTGATGTTAACTCTGTAGAGTAGCTATTCGATCGTGGTCATTGAGGGTGATTCCTCCTTCGCCACTTCCGGTAACGACGCTGTCGTGCAACACATCAAGTGTGAACCCATCGAGGGTGAATCCTCCGAGTTCACCTTGACATACACATCGAGTAGGAATCCAACGAGGGTGATACCTCGGATTCCCCTGATGTTATGGACACACGGATACTTGGACTGTACTGTAGATTACTTGGAAAGGCGGGTCGACCCTGAGGGGTACCCGCGTGCGCCTGAGAGGCGAGTGTTGTGAAGACGGGTGCCAGTGTGGTGCCCGAGTGGTGAATACGAGGCGCGGCCGGGCATTCTTAACCCTTGCAGCAAGTCCTCGAAACGGGGCGACAGGGTCACATCTTTCGTGAGTCTCTGCTCGTTACCGCAAGCCCTAGTCCTAACGATTTGGATATTTGATCCGAGCAGGCCTCTGGCCTGATAGCACTAACCATCACGTGGGCATAGTATGGGCGTTCTGCATCGTATGCATCAGCCGAAAGCTCTGTCAGACGTCCAGTTCAGCAGTGCGGCATGGAGTGATTGGCGCCATTTCGGTGGTGCTTGGATCTGGGCCATGTACGCAACGACCCGGAGGGCGAGGGGCGATGGCCAAGACCACCTTGCGCTTAGGATGTAGACCGGCGGGGACCTCTCTGCTGAGCTGTAGGTAGGGCTGCGGTGTGTCGTTTGGCCGAGGCCGGGCATGACCCAGGAAAGTGTGTCCGGCCGGAGTTAATCGAGCGTGTTGGGTAAGTTGGTGCACCCCTGCAGGGAAGAGAACTTCTATCGATAGCCTGTCCTACGGTAAAGGACACTCGGAGTTGTATCCTGATTGATACATTTTAGAACTGGATACTTGGATACTATGGCTCTGGGATTGCTTCTCGCAGGGAGTCGAGAATGGATCTCCGGACGAGGTTGATGACTGTATGGCTCTGGGATTGCTTTCTCGCAGGGAGTCGAGAAAGGATCTCTGGGTGAGGTTGAGACTTAATGGTACTGCTACATTATATTGTATTGTTCTACTCTCTTCTACTGCTGCAAGACCGCTGAAGATGCTAGTCTTCAATAGGACTAGGCCTTCTCTCTATTCTGGCATTTCTGCAGCCCAGTCCACATATACAGCCTCCCTTTGAAAATGTTGCATATGTAGTGTAGATCTTTGCTTGCTGAGTACTTCTGAGTACTCACGGTTGCTTTGTTTTCCTTTTTCTCCCCATATCAGTTTGTCGTAACAAGATGACGGAGCCCCTGAGATAGCTGTCCTCGCCGACGATCGCTACTACTACCCAGAGGATGGATACTGCTACGTGTTGACTGTCGACCAGTAGTAGGATCGGAGGGTCCCAGGCAGGAGGCCTACGCCTTTCGATCGTAGTGTTTTATTTTGCCCCGCCTTTCTAAAGGCCTTTCTGTACTTTCTTTTATATCTGTACTCAGATATCTGATGCTTCCGCTGACGCTTGTTCGCAAGCTTATGTATTCGAGCCCTCGAGGCCCCTGGCTTGTAATATAAAGCTTGTATGACCTTATTTATGTTTTAGAGTTGTGTTGTGATATCTTCCCGTGAGTCCTTAGGCTTGATCGATAAATCAGAGACAATTCTAAAATTGAAACCAACATCATTGGAGTTGGGTAAGTGACTCAAACATCTTCAAACAGCGACTAAAAACAATATTTAATAACCATTTATTAAATCTAATTTAAGTATGAAATGATGTTTTGCCCAAACTAATTTTAGGTGTTAGGGAATAAAGCACTGGTATTTAAGGACTAGGTCTCCCTTTTTACAAAATTCGGTTTGGGGCCTAACTATTTACTAAACAGAGATATATGAATTAAGAAAAAGAAAAAGAAAGAAGAGGAACGGAAATCCCTTCTCCCACCCCCACTGGGCCTCGGCGCAGCAAGCCAGGGCCGCCAGGCCTGCCAGTCGCCCGTAAACCCCCCCCCACGATCGGGCCGGTGGCGTCACACAACCCAGGAGCAGCAACTGCACGACCGCACGTAGGCGTACGCGTAGGTTCGGGAACGGCGGTGACGGCGGCCTACAGCGTCCAACTCGAAGGGGGCAAGGGGGATCCAAGGGAGGAGCTCATGGTGAGTCCGTTGGCGTGCTCGGGGAGGTTCGGGGTGGACCAGAGCGACGGCATCGACGGCGAGTTGGTGGCGACCAGTTGAAGAAGACGGCGATGGCGTCAGCTACGCAGCTCCTCGGCTCAAGCTGGTACCTGATCGAATGAAGCCGAGCGTGGAGATCCTCCAGGACGTGTTCCCGAGCGACGGCGACGACGGTGGCCGCAGCAACAGGGCGAGGCAGCGGTGACCGCGGAGCAAATCGAGCTCAAAATTGAGCGAAAGAGGAGGGGGGCCGATGGGGGATCGAGGGGGGAATTGACGAGGGCGGTCTAGGGTTTTGCGGGGGCGTGCTTATAGGACCAGAGGGGCGACGTGGAGGCCATCCATGGTCGTGGCAGTCGTGGATGTGCGACACGCACGCCTCCGGCCTCATGTACATGAGGATGGTAGGAGAAGGCCCATTGAGTGGGCTGGGCCGCACTGTAGAACTAGGCTTTAATACACAGTAGATTTTGTGTATTTTCCCTTTCTTTTTCTGCAATTCAAACAACTACGGATTTGCAATTATTTGGGCTACCAAATGATTTTTGCAAAGTGTGAAACTAGGCACATAATTCAAGCACAATATTACCAGGTTGCACAAAAAGTTTGGGGCCTTTTGGAGTTGTCTAACCATTTCTAGAAATTGGAAAGGCCAATTTTAAATGTTGTTGGACCACTAAATAAAATTCCAAGGGCACTTCAGGAATCCAAAAGAGGTTGGTTCCAACATGACAATTACTCAGTGATTATTTACAACATTATGCACATTTTAGTTTTGTAGTTTGAAGAAATAAAAATTTGACTTTATTTCAAGTATGAATTTGAAGTTGGATTTGGGTCAAGTGGCATTTTGACTTAGTGAATTATGATGACATGGCACATTAATTAGCTCAATGAAAGGGTTAACATCTGGGGATGTTACAACAATTTTTTTCAATCACAAAATTTCAAAGGGAAAATAGAGTTTTTGGACATTTTAGACGTTTTTAAGGTTTAGGGCTAGGGTTTAGATTTCAGAGTTTAGGGTTAGGTTTTATAGTTTGAACCTTTAGTGCTTACTGTTTATAATAGAGTTTAAGACATTTTAAGTCCTGGGTTTAGGGCTAAGGACAATTTTTTAAAATCACTAAATTCCAAAGGGAAAATAGAGTTTTTGGACGTTTTAGACGTTTTAGGGTTTAGGGCTAGGGTTTAGATTTCCAAATCTAGGGTTAGGTTTTATGGTTTGAACCTTTAGTGTTTACTGTTTAGAATAGAGTTTCGGACATTTTAAGTCCCGGGTTTAGGGTTTAGGACAATTTTTTAAAATCACTAAATTCCAAAGGGAAAATAGAGTTTTTGGACGTTTTAGGGTTTAGGGCTAGGGTATAGATTTCCAAGTTTAGCGTTAGGTTTTATGGTTTGAACCTTTAGTGTTTACTGTTTAGAATAGAGTTTCGGACGTTTTAAGTCCCGAGTTTAGGACAATTTTTTAAAATCCCAAAATTCCAAAGGGAAAATACAGTTTTTGGACGTTTTAGATGTTTTAGGGTTTAGGGCTAGGGTTTAGATTTCAGAGTTTAGGGTTAGGTTTTATGGTTTGAACCTTTAGTGTTTACTATTTAGAATAGAGTTTCAGACGTTTTTAGTCCCGGGTTTAGGGTTTAGGACAATTTTTTAAAAGCACTAAATTCCAAAGGGAAAATAGAGTTTTTGGACGTTTTAGACGTTTTAGGGTTTAGGGCTAGGGTTTAGATTTCCAAGTTTAGGGTTAGCTTTTATGGTTTGAACCTTTAGTGTTTACTGTTTAGAATAGAGTTCCAGACGTTTTAAGTCCCGGGTTTAGGGTTTAGGACAATTTTTTAAAATCACTAAATTCCAAAGGGAAAATAGAGTTTTTGGACGTTTTAGACGTTTTAGGGTTTAGGGCTAGGGTTTAGATTTCAGAGTTTAGGTTTAGGTTTTATGGTTTGAACCTTTAGTGTTTACTATTTAGAATAGAGTGTCAGATGTTTTAAGTCCCGGGTTTAGGGCTTAGGATAATTAAATTAAGTAAATTAATTAAAAATAAAAATAAAAAATAATTAAATTAATTAATTAATTAATTAGTTAATTAATCCTGATTAGGTTAATTTAATTAAGTAGTTAGTGTTAATTAAACAGTAATTTAATTAGTTAATCCCTAATTAACTAGACAGCCTATGACAGGTAGGACCCACTGGTCCTGACGTCATGCTGACGTCAGCAGACACTGTTTCGGATAATGTTTGATTTAAATAAATTAAATAAATTCCAGAAATCAATAAAAACTTTAGAAAATCATATCTTTTAATCCGTAACTCCGATCGAAAAACTTTGTACATGAAAATTGCTCAGAACGATGAGACGAATTCGAACACGCGGTCCGTTCGTCCGCCACACGTCCCTAACTATCCAAACATGCAACCGTTCCCCTCTTTTCGTCTGTCCGAAATGCCGGACACTGGGAATACTTTCCCGGATGAATCCCACCTTCGCCAGTATCACCCGACACTGCGTTAGATCACCTCCGTCACCGCGTATTGCCATGTTATGCTTTGTGCTGCACTTAATCGCTGTTTATTTATATTGTTTCCTCCCCTTCTCTCTCGGTAGCCCCCGACACCGACGTCGTCCCCGAGGCCGACGCAGCTCCGGAGACCAAATCCACCGTTGACGACCTTGCCCTTGCCGCCGAGCAACCAGGCAAGCCCCCCCCCCTTTGATCATCCCGATATCGCCCACTCTATTTCTCATGCTTGCATTAGAATTGCTGCTGCTGCTGCTGCTTTACCTATTCTGATGCATAGCCTGTTCATTGTAACCTGCTGTTGATAATTACCTGCATATCCTAAAACTGCTTAGCATAGGCTGGGTAGAGACCTATCAGTGACCCCACTTATCCCGACTGCCGCGCTGGATCGTCAGAAGACCCGATCAACGGGATTGAAGACCAGGCCCCGACACCGCACATCACCCCCCCCCCCTTAGTTGTAACGACACTGCAGCGTTACTATCGAGTGCAGAGGGTGAAACCTCATGTAGCACTTCTGATGTTAACTCTGTAGAGTAGCTATTCGATCGTGGTCATCGAGGGTGATTCCTCCTTCGCCACTTCCCGTAACGACGCTGTCGTGCAACACATCAAGTGTGAACCCATCGAGGGTGAATCCTCCGAGTTCACCTTGACATACACATCGAGTAGGAATCCAACGAGGGTGATACCTCGGATTCCCCTGATGTTATGGACACACGGATACTTGGACTGTACTGTAGATTACTTGGAAAGGCGGGTCGACCCTGAGGGGTACCCGCGTGCGCCTGAGAGGCGAGTGTTGTGAAGACGGGTGCTAGTGTGGTGCCCGAGTGGTGAATACGAGGCGCGGCCGGGCACTCTTAACCCTTGCAGCAAGTCCTCGAAACGGGGCGATAGGGTCACATCTTTCGTGAGTCTCTGCTCGTTACCGCAAGCCCTAGTCCTAACGATTTGGATATTTGATCCGAACAGGCCTCTGGCCTGATAGCACTAACCATCACGTGGGCATAGTATGGGCGTTCTGCATCGTATGCATCAGCCGAAAGCTCTGTCAGACGTCCAGTTCAGCAGTGCGGCATGGAGTGATTGTGTGACGCCCCCGGTTCAATCGTACACTAATCATACACGCAAACGTGTACGATCAAGCCTAGGGACTCACGGGAAGATATCACAACACAACTCTAAACACAAATAAACGGAGGTCCACAATATTACAGACCAGGGATCCGAAGATCCGAATACATAAGTTAGTCATACAAATAATATCTGGGTACAGACATAGTTAGACAAGTTCTGCCTTAAGAAGGCTAGCACAAACAGCGACACTAGATCGAAAGGCGTTGGCCTCCTGCCTGGGAGCCTCCGATCCTACTCCTGGTCAGCTGGCTCGATCCAGTAGTATGTGCCCTCTGGACCCGCCTGGTAGTAGGCTCCGGTGGTGGCGTCTGGCTCCTGGACTCCATCGTCTGGTGTATCATCAAGGTGGGGTATATGGGGGAAAAGAGAAAATAAAGCAACCGTGAGTACTCATCCGAAGTACTCAGCAAGCAAGGATCTATACTACATATGCAACATTATCAATGGAGAAAAGGCTGTATATGTGGACTGGGCTGCAGAAATGCCAGAATAGAGAGAAAGGCCTAGTCCTATCGAAGACTAGCATCTTCAAACATCTTCTCAAAGCCATCCTCTTGCAGCAGTAGAAGAGAGTAGAATAGCATTTTATTTAGCAAACATGTTGAAGTACAGCTCAAAGATCCTTCCTCGACTCCCAGCGAGAAAGTAATCCCGAAGCTTCAATTAAGTAACAAGTATCCAGTTTAAGTAGTAGATCGGGATACACAAACTGAGCGTCCTTTACCGTAGGACCGGCTATCGATAGAAGATTCATCCCTGCAGGGGTGCACTACTGTTACCCAACACGCTCGATCAACTCTGGCCGGACATACTTGCTGGGTAATGCCCGTCCTCGGAAGATCAACACGAAGCAGCGCTCTACCTAGGCTCAGCAGAGAGGTCAGCACGCCGGACTAACCTATGCACCCAGGGGTCTCGGGCCATCGCCCTGGGCACCCTGCGCGTTGCGTGGCTGGCCGGGGTGCAGGCGCGACACTGAACTCGCCAGTGAAGTATCCAGCCCAATCCCGACGATCAGCCCGCACGGTGAATCGTGACGTCTGATAAGCTTTCGGAGAAACGTACATCGCAGAGGGCCCCATAACCATAATCCCGCGTGGTGGTAGTGCGTATAGGGCACGTCGACCCACTCAGATCACACACCCAAATCCAATAGGCTCAATTAGTATCCAGCGGAGACAATCAGAGTCTCTGATGCTCCGCCACAATGTCACACTCGAGTGCCCTTCCGGCACACCCGAAATCATAGATCCCCAGCGGGTACCCACCAGGGTGGACCCGCCTGTGACAAAGGTCAAGTAACCGTGTGGTCATGATCATCAGGGTGAACGTATGAGGTATCACCCTCGAGGTTCACACTGAGGGGTTGCACGACAGAGTCGTATCGGACATGGAGAAGGAGGAATCACCCTCGATGACCACGACCGAACAGCTATGATGCAGAGTATTCATCAGGAGTGCGTTACGAGGTATCACCCTCGGCACTTGATAGTAACTAAGCAGAGTCGTACAACTAAGGGGGATGTGAAGTGAGGCGTCTGTCTCTGATCGACGATCACGTTGATCGAGTCGTCGATGAACAAGCAGGGGCGACAAAGTAAGGTGGTGGGGTCACAGATGGTTCATACCAACCTATACTAAACAGTTTATCATAGGCAGGTAAGGTAGCAATGAACAGGTTACAACAGCAGGCTATGCATCAGAATAGGTGCATACATTAACAGTAGCGAAATCTAATGCAAGCAGGAGAATAGAATGGGTGATATCTGGAATGCTCAAGGGGGGGGGGGCTTGCCTGGTTGCTCTGGCAAGAGAGGGAGGTCGTCAACGGGCTGCTCGTCGGTAGAGTAGTCGTAACCTGGTGCAGCGTCATCGGTCTCAGCGTCTATCGAGAGAAAGAAGGAGGGGGAGAGAAACAATAAATTTCACGGCAATAATGCAAACAACATGTATGACATGTCTAAATGATATGCCGGGGTGTTCTACTGCCTAACTAAATGATTTAGTTAATTTAGGAATTTATTCGGATTTATTTAATTAAAGTTGGGCACTATTCATTTACTGAAATCGGTCTAAAAGTTCAACGTTCTTATAGCTGCGGGCATCTGACGGGAATACGGAGGATGTATTCGGGTTCGTATCGTCGTTCTGAGCAAGTTTCATGTATAAAATATTTTCATCGGAGTTACGGTTTATTTAATATGATTTTCTAAAGCTTTTATTAATTTCTGAAATTTAATTAATTATTTAATTCAACATTATCCGAAACAGTGCTGATGATGACATCAGCATGACCTCATGCTGATGTCAGCGGTTAATTAAGTTAATTACTAATTACTGTTTAATTAACACTAATTAGTTAATTAGATTAACCTAATCAGGATTAATTAACTAATTAATTTATCTAATTATTTATTTATTTATTTTTATTTTGCTTTTATTTTATTTTCTATATTATTATTATTATTTTTTTTGCTCTGGGCCGTGGGCCCGTTTGGCAGTGGCACAGGGGGGTTCGGCCCCACGGTCCAGTGGCACAGGGGGGTGGCGGGGCCCATTGGGCAGTGGCCCAGGCCACGGGCGCGGGCGACGGGCGCGGCGCGCAGCGCGCGTGTGCGCGGCCGCGGTCGGGCACGCGCGGGGGCCGGACGCGGGCGCGGGCGGCGGGCGGGGTGAGGCCGGAGGGGGCGTGGAACGCGCGCGGTGGCCGGAGCGGCAACGGGCGGTGGCGCGCGAGTGGCAGCGCGAGAGGGGGGGGCGCGGTGCGCGCGAGCGAGCGCGGGCGAACGGCCGAGGCGAGCGAGCAATGGCGAGGCCGCGCGCGGGTGCGGGGCGGCGCGCGTGCGCGCGCACGGGGCAGGGGAGGGGGAGGCCTGGGGCCTCACCGAGATTTGCAGGGACGGGGCAGCGGGCTCGAGCTCGTGGAGGAGGGTCGGCGACGGGGTCGAGGCGGGGCGTCGGCGTCGAGCGCGAGGAGGGGCTCGGGGTGGAGGCCGAAGACGACGGGTCGACGGGGAGGCCGGCGTCAGTGGAGTCCGGCGAGGCGGCGAGGTTCGGCGACGAGGTGGCGTGGCGACGGGGGGGGCAGCGCCGGCGTCGGCGTTGGCGAGGGGGAGGCGGAGGGGGGCGGTGGTGCGCGTCGAGGGCCGTCGGGCCTGCGCCCGATCTGAGGTGGGTGGGGGGGGTGGGGGATTAGCGAGATTCGATGATTGGGGGTGGATCGTCTTTGGGGGTTGGTTGTTGTGTTGTTTTTTTTTTTTGTTGGGATTAAATGGTTCGGTGGGCCAGGGGGAGGCCAAATAGGGGTGGGGTGGGCTGGTGGAGGCCAGCTGGGCCGGCCTGTGGCTAGCTGGGCCATTCGGCCCAGGGAGAGGGGGGTCTTTCTTCTCTCTCTTTTTTTTATCATTTCTTGCTTTGTTTTATTTTCTTTTCTGTACTGTTAAATGTTTAGGCCCCAAATGGTTTTTGTAAAAAGTGTGACCTATTTCATAAATACTAGTGCATTATTCCTTAACACCTAAAATTAGTTTGGACAAAATATAATTCCATATTTATTTCAGATTTAATAAATGGTTATTAAATATTATCTTTATCCACTGTTTGAGGTTGTTCGAGTCACTTATCCAATTCCAATGATGTTGGTTTCAATTTTATAATAGCCTCTGGAATATTTGTTATTTATCTGACATTTTAGTTTCTATGTTGGACAACTTTCATATTCCACTTTCATTTAAATTTGAATTTGACTTAGGAGCTGAAATGCAGTATGATGCTAATGATGATTATGCACTGTTGATCATGCTAACATGTCGTTATCAAAAGTGATTACTGTTGCTAACCACCGGGGGTGTTACAATTCTCCTCATCTATTAAGAATTCTCGTCCCGAGAATTAAGAGGAAGACTGAAAGAAAGAGGGGTATTCTTCGCGAAGACGATCCTCGCGTTCCCAAGTGGCTTCATCTTCAGAATGATTTGACCACTGAACCTTGAGGAACTTGATTGACTTTTGACGTGTTCGACGCTCAGCTTGATCAAGAATACGGATGGGATATTCTGGATATGACAGATCTTCCCGTAATTCAAGCACTTCATGATCCACAGCTCGAATAGGATCCTTGAAGCAGCGACGGAGTTGGGATACATGAAAGACATCATGTACTTGTGAAAGATTAGGCGGCAACTGCAATTGATATGCCACTTCTCCTCGACGGGCAAGAATACGGAACGGGCCAATGTAGCGTGGAGCTAACTTGCCTTTGATTCCGAACCGATGAGTGCCTTTCAATGGAGTGACACGAAGGTAAGCTTGTTCGCCAGGTTGATAGACCATTTCCTGGTGCTTACGGTCATAGTTGCTCTTCTGACGAGACTGAGCAGATTTCAAATGTTCACGAACAATGCGGACTTGTTCTTCAGCTTGCCGAATAATGTCCGGTCCGACGAGTGAGCGTTCCCCAGTTTCTGACCAATTCAGAGGGGTTCGACACTTACGTCCGTATAGAACTTCAAACGGTGCCATCTTCAGACTAGCTTGATAGCTATTGTTGTAAGAGAATTCGGCATACGGGAGAGATTCCTCCCATTTCTTACCAAAGGAGATGACGCAAGCTCGAAGCATATCTTCGAGCACTTGATTAACTCGTTCAACTTGACCCTGTGACTGAGGGTGAAAAGCGGTGCTGAAAGACAGATGAGTTCCCATAGCTTCTTGGAAACTATTCCAGAATCTGGAGGTGAAGAGGCTGCCACGATCAGAACTGATCTCCAACGGAACACCGTGGAGTGACACAATTCGGGAAACATACAAGTCTGCTAACTGGCTAGCAGTGATTGTCTCTTTAACTGGCAGAAAGTGGGCAACCTTAGAGAATCGGTCAATGACGACAAATATAGCATCATTACCCTTCTGGGATTTGGGAAAACCAGTAATGAAATCCATTTGGACCTTGTCCCATTTCCATTCAGGAATTTCCAGGGGTTGCAGAGTTACAGCAGGCCTTTGATGTTCTACTTTAATGCGACGGCAAATGTCACACTCAGCAACATAACGAGCAATGTCTCGCTTCATATTAGGCCACCAGAATCTTTGACAAATGTCACGGTACATCTTTGTGCTACCAGGGTGAATAGACAAGGGAGTGTCATGAGCTTCCTTCATAACGTTTTCCCTCTCATTCTTGAACTTGGGTACGAAGAGACGGTGTTGGAAAAATAGGATCCCATCTGCATCAAGATGGAATTCCGACGGCTTTCCTTTCTCGAGGTATCGCTTGATCTTTTCAACTTCAGTGTCATACCTTTGCATAACCTTAATGCCGTGTTCTAAATCTGGTTCGACAACCATGGTATTGAGATAACCCTGTGGAACAATATGGAGGTTCAATTTGCAAAGCTCTTCATGGAGAAGAGGTTGTGTTTCTTGAACCATAAGATTGTTGCTATAGGACTTGCGACTCAAAGCATCGGCCATTACATTAGCCTTGCCGGGGGTATATGAAATATTCATATCATAATCGGCAATTGTTTCGAGCCATCTTTGTTGACGAAGGTTCAGATCTGGTTGAGTATATAAATACTTCAAGCTTTGGTGATCCGTGTATATCTCGCAACGGTTACCGAGAAGGTAATGTCGCCATAGCTTCAAGGCATAGATAACCGCAGAAAGTTCAAGATCATGCACGGGATAATTTTCTTCATGAGGGCGCAATTGTCGGGAGGCATAAGCAATCACTTTGCGCTCTTGCATTAGGACACAGCCTAATCCTTGACGAGATGCATCACAGTATATCACGAAATCCTTTTGGGAATCCGGGGGTGCTAATACTGGGGCAGTTGTCAATTTATCTTTTAGTGTCTGAAAGCTTTCTTGACATTTTTCTGTCCACTCAAATTTAACACCTTTGTGAAGCAGATTTGTCAATGGTTTAGCAATCTTGGAAAAGTTCTCAACGAATCGACGGCAATAACTAGCGAGTCCGAGAAAACTTCTGACTTGCTTAACATTCTTTGGGGGAGTCCAGTCGAGAATAGCCTGAACTCGTTCGGGGTTAACAGCAATCCCATCCTTGGAAATCACATGTCCAAGGTAAGTTACTTCAGGAAGCCAAAATTCGCATTTGGAATACTTGGCATACAACTGGTGTTCTCGGAGCCTTTCTAGAACAAGGCAGAGATGTTCAGCATGTTCCTCTTTATTCTTAGAATAGACCAGAATATCATCTAGATATACCACGACGAATTTGTCGAGGTAATCCATGAATATATAATTCATCAGACGGGAGAATGTAGCTGGGGCATTCGTTAGGCCAAATGACATGACGGTGTATTCATAGGAGCCATAACGAGTGACGAATGCAGTCTTGGGAATGTCCTCTTCACGGACACGGATCTGGTGATAACCCAACCTCAAGTCGAGTTTAGAGAACACCGATGATCCGGCAAGTTGATCATAAAGATCATTGATACGGGGCAGTGGGTATTTATTCTGGATTGTGGCTTGGTTAATGGGCCGGTAATCCTGAACCAATCGGTTAGTTCCATCTTTCTTCTTAACGAAGAGTGAAGGTGCTCCCCAAGCAGAGGAACTGGGGCAGATGAAACCACTCTTAAGTGACTTGTCGATTTCTTCCTTAAGCTCAAGAAGGTGATGCAGAGGCATCTTATAAGGTCGCTTGGCAATAGGAACGGTGCGAGGCTTCAAGTCAATGACAAACTCGACAGCTCTAGCCGGGGGTATGCCTGGAAGTTCTTCTGGAAAGACGTCTGGAAAATCTCGAACGACAGGAATGTTCTCGATCCCTTCCAGAGGTGAGGCGTTCAAAGCATTCATAACATATATCTCAGCTTCAGCGTCTCGAGTAATTCGGGCAGTGTAGTTCACTATCTCATCGGAGGGGTGAAGAAGTTGGATAATTTTAGTGGCACAATTGATCGAAGCAATGTGAGCTTTCAACCAATCCATTCCGAGTATGAGGTCTATGGTGGAAGACTTCAGGATAATAGGGGAAGCTAGGAATTCAAATTCCTCGATTTCAACAGGGACATTATGTGCCATCATAGTGGTTTGACATTGGCCTCCAGGGGTATGGACAACTATTGGCAGGTTCATCTTTTCGAATGCAATGTCATGAGATAATGCAAATGCTTCAGACATGAATGAATGCGATGCTCCTGAATCAAATAATACAGAAGCAGGTACTGAGTTAACAAGAAGGGTACCCATCACAGTAGCAGGTTGATCCTGGACTTCTTCAATGTCAATGTTGTAAGCCTGACCACGACCACGTGAAGCAGACCCAGTATTATAGTTGCGGGTCTGATTGTTGCCACGGCCATATCCACGGCCAGCACGAGGAAAATCTAACTGATTCTGTGTCTGGCGGCAGTCTTTAGCCTGGTGGCCTGGTTTGCGGCACTTGAAACACAAACCATCTTCAGGACGAAGAGGGGCATTGTTCTGAATAGCTTGAGCCTTTGACGGCCTC
This sequence comes from Thinopyrum elongatum, assembly GCA_011799875.1. Classification (NCBI taxonomy): domain Eukaryota; kingdom Viridiplantae; phylum Streptophyta; class Magnoliopsida; order Poales; family Poaceae; genus Thinopyrum; species Thinopyrum elongatum. Next base: position 58,367 of record JAAAXO010000635.1, on the reverse strand, counting down.
GGTGGTGGAGGAGGCAGACGTGATGCAGCATTGTTCTTTGGCGCAGAGGTATTGGGACGGAACGCGTTGTTGGGAATCCAAACTCTACGCTTCGGTGCTGAGCCCGAAGATGAGCCAGCATCACGATAGCGCTTCTGCGAGTCCTTGTGTTCCATCTGAGCGGTCTCAACAAGAATAGCCTTGTTCACTAGAGTTGAGAAGTCATTGATGTCTTGAGCAGCTAGTGCAAGCTTGAGGTCAGGGTGTAGTCCATTACGGAACTTCTCCTGTCTGCGAGCATCTGTGGCGATGTCTTCTTCAGCATAGTGGGAGAGATCAAGAAATTCCCGCTGATAAGCTTCGACGGTTTTATTGCCCTGGGTGAGGTTACGGAACTGGGTCTTCATGCGTTCCATAATTGCCTGAGGGATGTAACGTGTACGGAAAGCAGCCTGGAACTCATACCAGGTGATGACTGTTCCAACAGGCAGAGTACGCTTGTGTGTGTCCCACCATTGAGCAGCGGGGCCCTTTAAGAAAAAGGCCGCGAAGGTGACAAAGTTGGCGGGGGCGACATTAGCAGACTCCATCTCGTGAGTGATGTCGCGGAGCCAGTCATCAGCATCCAGTGGCTTGTCAGAGTTGCGAAACTGCGTTGGGTTGAGTCGTGTAAACTCTGTCAAAGTTATTGAAGCTGGGTTCTGGTTCTGGTTGTTCTGATGCGGAAACTGAGCCATGATTCCAACCATGAACTGGCGGTTAAGCTCAAACGGTTGCATCATAGCCGCCATATAGTCTGGCGGTGGTGGACGTTCAGGGGCACGACCCCGACCAAGACCACCTGGTCTAACCATCCTGCTAAGTATCAACAGGGGGTAGTTTAGTAAAAGCAATAGCGAGTGTTTAGCGACAAGTATGATGTAACACGACAATACTTTAAGCAGTGTAATAGATACATAACAGTAGTCGATTAAGACATACAGATCCATACACAAAGTCGGGTACATGCGGACAGCATAACAGCGCAAATTAAAAGCTAGACATACTAGGCGGCGCGCAGGCACGCGGTAAGGAAGTACACAACGAGACATAGCAAAGGCTACATCAACGTCGGAGAAAACCACTGTAACGGGGTAACTGCGAGTGCGGACGATGAATATTCGTCGCAGAAGGATCCTGTGCTCCATGTGCACTCTGATGCAGAACCCGGTCTCGAACTGTAAGAAGAGGTCCACGTGCAGGTGTGTGACCTCCAACAGCAGGCCAGTCAATACCAGCATACATCTGAGTCCTGCGCGGGTAAAGGATGTGCTCCGGATGTATCCCTGCACGAACAGCGGGCATCAACTGCGTCATAGCATCGTAGAGACGTGCTCGAGTGGCAACCAACTCGACGGCAAGAGCCCGAACAGTGCGATCCAGAGCCTGAGTGCACTGAATCAGAACGCGGTGGTCATATCGGCGAGGCTCGTACGGGGCACAGATAGCTGTGTAGTATCCGGTAGCATCTCCAGCAGGGGCATACGGAATGTATCGGAACTCAGAGTCATCCAAGATATCACTGAACTGTCCTCGAAGACGTGCGACAGCAGAGTAGGCGGCATCATGGACTGCCATCTCAATCGTCACGCCTAATCCGTGAAAAAGGTGTAACTCGGTGTCTGAGTTGTTCTGCTGATCATAAATCCGAACTTCAGCATAGTACTGTTCCTGATTAAACTCGCGGTAATCCTCGTAAACCATGTACTCAGGGTACCAGCGGTAGCCAAGTCTGGTCATGAGAGCGATCAGGACAGCTGGAACCCAGGGGTATTACGAGCCCAAGTGCGAAGCACAAGCTGTGTCGTAGGACGCGGTGGAAACAAACGGTCCATCTGAAATAGAGGAAATTCAGATTTGTCAAATGACAATGAGAAGTTTAACTCAACTCGGAGAGAAAGGTTAAACAAAACAATGGAAAGGAAAATGATTATCAGACTAATCAGATCAATGACAGGGAAATCGCACAGATATCCAGCTCTCCGGGTAGACGGGATTTACGAGATCCTAAGTGTCGGCGTTAGTAAAATTTATTTAACCCGAATAGAAGAGATATTAGAGTCCCAGAGTATAGACGAGGAATAAAAGATCCTAATACCACCCAGTTGGCGACGTGGGCCCGTAAGCCACACTGCCAAGTTAGTAAATTAGTTTTTCGGTTTCTATACTCAACTTCGGCCAAAGAATTGGAAGGGGGCTTCCTACAGGCAGTCGGCTCTGATACCAACTTGTGACGCCCCCGGTTCAATCGTACACTAATCATACACGCAAACGTGTACGATCAAGCCCAGGGACTCACGGGAAGATATCACAACACAACTCTAAACACAAATAAACGGAGGTCCACAATATTACAGACCAGGGATCCGAAGATCCGAATACATAAGTTAGTCATACAAATAATATCTGGGTACAGACATAGTTAGACAAGTTTTGCCTTAAGAAGGCTAGCACAAACAGCGACACTAGATCGAAAGGCGTTGGCCTCCTGCCTGGGAGCCTCCGATCCTACTCCTGGTCAGCTGGCTCGATCCAGTAGTACGTGCCCTCTGGACCCGCCTGGTAGTAGGCTCCGGTGGTGGCGTCTGGCTCCTGGACTCCATCGTCTGGTGTATCATCAAGGTGGGGTATATGGGGGAAAAGAGAAAATAAAGCAACCGTGAGTACTCATCCGAAGTACTCAGCAAGCAAGGATCTATACTACATATGCAACATTATCAATGGAGAAAAGGCTGTATATGTGGACTGGGCTGCAGAAATGCCAGAATAGAGAGAAAGGCCTAGTCCTATCGAAGACTAGCATCTTCAAACATCTTCTCAAAGCCATCCTCTTGCAGCAGTAGAAGAGAGTAGAATAGCATTTTATTTAGCAAACATGTTGAAGTACAGCTCAAAGATCCTTCCTTGACTCCCAGCGAGAAAGTAATCCCGAAGCTTCAATTAAGTAACAAGTATCCAGTTTAAGTAGTAGATCGGGATACACAAACTGAGCGTCCTTTACCGTAGGACCGGCTATCGATAGAAGATTCATCCCTGCAGGGGTGCACTACTGTTACCCAACACGCTCGATCAACTCTGGCCGGACATACTTGCTGGGTAATGCCCGTCCTCGGAAGATCAACACGAAGCAGCGCTCTACCTAGGCTCAGCAGAGAGGTCAGCACGCCGGACTAACCTATGCACCCAGGGGTCTCGGGCCATCGCCCTGGGCACCCTGCGCGTTGCGTGGCTGGCCGGGGTGCAGGCGCGACACTGAACTCGCCAGTGAAGTATCCAGCCCAATCCCGACGATCAGCCCGCACGGTGAATCGTGACGTCTGATAAGCTTTCGGAGAAACGTACATCGCAGAGGGCCCCATAACCATAATCCCGCGTGGTGGTAGTGCGTATAGGGCACGTCGACCCACTCAGATCACACACCCAAATCCAATAGGCTCAATTAGTATCCAGCGGAGACAATCAGAGTCTCTGATGCTCCGCCACAATGTCACACTTGAGTGCCCTTCCGGCACACCCGAAATCATAGATCCCCAGCGGGTACCCACCAGGGTGGACCCGCCTGTGACAAAGGTCAACTAACCGTGTGGTCATGATCATCAGGGTGAACGTATGAGGTATCACCCTCGAGGTTCACACTGAGGGGTTGCACGACAGAGTCGTATCGGACATGGAGAAGGAGGAATCACCCTCGATGACCACGACCGAACAGCTATGATGCAGAGTATTCATCAGGAGTGCGTTACGAGGTATCACCCTCGGCACTCGATAGTAACTAAGCAGAGTCGTACAACTAAGGGGGATGTGAAGTGAGGCGTCTGTCTCTGATCGACGATCACGTTGATCGAGTCGTTGATGAACAAGCAGGGGCGACAAAGTAAGGTGGTGGGGTCACAGATGGTTCATACCAACCTATACTAAACAGTTTATCATAGGCAGGTAAGGTAGCAATGAACAGGTTACAACAGCAGGCTATGCATCAGAATAGGAGCATACATTAACAGTAGCGAAATCTAATGCAAGCAGGAGAATAGAATGGGCGATATCTGGAATGCTCAAGGGGGGGGCTTGCCTGGTTGCTCTGGCAAGAGAGGGAGGTCGTCAACGGGCTGCTCGTCGGTAGAGTAGTCGTAACCTGGTGCAGCGTCGTCGGTCTCAGCGTCTATCGAGAGAAAGAAGGAGGGGGAGAGAAACAATAAATTTCACGGCAATAATGCAAACAACATGTATGACATGTCTAAATGATATGCCGGGGTGTTCTACTGCCTAACTAAATGATTTAGTTAATTTAGGAATTTATTCGGATTTATTTAATTAAAGTTGGGCACTATTCATTTACTGAAATCGGTCTAAAAGTTCAACGTTCTTATAGCTGCGGGCATCTGACGGGAATATGGAGGATGTATTCGGGTTCGTATCGTCGTTCTGAGCAAGTTTCATGTATAAAATATTTTCATCGGAGTTACGGTTTATTTAATATGATTTTCTAAAGCTTTTATTAATTTCTGAAATTTAATTAATTATTTAATTCAACATTATCCGAAACAGTGCTGATGATGACATCAGCATGACCTCATGCTGATGTCAGCGGTTAATTAAGTTAATTACTAATTACTGTTTAATTAACACTAATTAGTTAATTAGATTAACCTAATCAGGATTAATTAACTAATTAATTAACTAATTAATTTATCTAATTAATTATTTATTTATTTTTATTTTGCTTTTATTTTATTTTCTATATTATTATTATTATTATTTTTTTGCTCTGGGCCGTGGGCCCGTTTGGCAGTGGCACAGGGGGGTTCGGCCCCACGGTCCAGTGGCACAGGGGGGTGGCGGGGCCCATCGGGCAGTGGCCCAGGCCACGGGCGCGGGCGACGGGCGCGGCGCGCAGTGCGCGTGTGCGCGGCCGCGGTCGGGCACGCGCGGGGGCCGGACGCGGGCGCGGGCGGCGGGCGGGGCGAGGCCGGAGGGGGCGTGGAACGCGCGCGGTGGCCGGAGCGGCAGCGGGCGGTGGCGCTCGTAGTGGCAGCAGAGAGGGGGGGGGGCGCGGTGCGCGCGTGCGAAGCGCGGGCGAACGGCCGGCGCGGGCGAACGGCGCCGAGGCGAGCGAGCACTGCGAGGCCGCCGCGGTGCGGGGCGGCGCGCGTGCGCGCGCACGGGGCAGGGGAGGGGGAGGCCTGGGGCCTCACCGAGATTTGCAGGGACGGGGGCAGCGGGCTCGAGCTCGTGGAGAGGGTCGGCGACGGGGTCGAGGCGGGGCGTCGGCGTCGAGCGCGAGGAGGGGCTCGGGGTGGAGGCCGGAAGACGACGGTCGACGGGGAGGCCGGCGTCGGTGGAGTCCGGAGGCGGCAGGTCCGGCGACGAGGTGGCGTGGCGATGGGGCGCGCCGGCGTCGGCGTTGGCGAGGGGAGGCGGCATGGGGCGCGGTGGCGCGTCGAGGGCGGCGTCGGGCCTGCGCCCGATCTGGATCGGTGGGTGGGGGGGGGGAAGTGAGCGAGAGAGAGGGGGGGGGGGGTCTGTCGGTGGGGGGGGTGGTGGGATTAGGGTTCGGTGGTCCAGGGGGAGGCCAAATAGGGGTGGGGTGGGCCGGTGGAGGCCAGCTGGGCGGCCTGTGGCTAGCTGGCCATTCGCCCAGGGAGAGGGGGGTCTTTCTTCTCTCTTTTTTTATCATTTCTTGCTTTGTTTTATTTTCTTTTCTGTACTGTTAAATGTTTAGGCCCCAAATGGTTTTTGTAAAAAGTGTGACCTATTTCATAAATACCAGTGCATTATTCCTTAACACCTAAAATTAGTTTGGACAAAATATAATTCCATATTTATTTCAGATTTAATAAATGGTTATTAAATATTATCTTTATCCACTGTTTGAGGTTGTTCGAGTCACTTATCCAATTCCAATGATGTTGGTTTCAATTTTATAATAGCCTCTGGAATATTTGTTATTTATCTGACATTTTAGTTTCTATGTTGGACAACTTTCATATTCCACTTTCATTTAAATTTGAATTTGACTTAGGAGCTGAAATGCAGTATGATGCTAATGATGATTATGCACTGTTGATCATGCTAACATGTCGTTATCAAAAGTGATTACTGTTGCTAACCACCGGGGGTGTTACAGATTGGCGCCATTTCGGTGGTGCTTGGATCTGGGCCATGTACGCAACGACCCGGAGGGCGAGGGGCGATGGCCAAGACCCCCTTGCGCTTAGGATGTAGACCGGCGGGGACCTCTCTGCTGAGCTGTAGGTAGGGCTGCGGTGTGTCGTTTGACCCAGGAAAGTGTGTCCGGCCGGAGTTAATCGAGCGTGTTGGGTAAGTTGGTGCACCCCTGCAGGGAAGAGAACTTCTATCGATAGCCTGTCCTACGGTAAAGGACACTCGGAGTTGTATCGTGATTGATACATTTTAGAACTGGATACTTGGATACTATGGCTCTGGGATTGCTTCTCGCAGGGAGTCGAGAAGGGATCTCCGGACGAGGTTGATGACTGTATGGCTCTGGGATTGCTTTCTCGCAGGGAGTCGAGAAAGGATCTCTGGGTGAGGTTGAGACTTAATGATACTGCTACATTATATTGTACTGTTCTACTCTCTTCTACTGCTGCAAGACCGCTGAAGATGCTAGTCTTCGATAGGACTAGGCCTTCTCTCTATTCTGGCATTTCTGCAGCCCAGTCCACATATACAGCCTCCCTTTGAAAATGTTGCATATGTAGTGTAGATCCTTGCTTGCTGAGTACTTCTGAGTACTCACGGTTGCTTTGTTTTCCTTTTTCTCCCCATATCAGTTTGTCGTAACAAGATGACGGAGCCCCTGAGATAGCTGTCCTCGCCGACGATCGCTACTACTACCCAGAGGATGGATACTGCTACGTGTTGACTGTCGACCAGTAGTAGGATCGGAGGGTCCCAGGCAGGAGGCCTACGCCTTTCGATCGTAGTGTTTTATTTTGCCCCGCCTTTCTAAAGGCCTTTCTGTACTTTCTTTTATATCTGTACTCAGATATCTGATGCTTCCGCTGACACTTGTTCGCAAGCTTATGTATTCGAGCCCTCGAGGCCCCTGGCTTGTAATATAAAGCTTGTATGACCTTATTTATGTTTTAGAGTTGTGTTGTGATATCTTCCCGTGAGTCCTTAGGCTTGATCGATAAATCAGAGACAATTCTAAAATTGAAACCAACATCATTGGAGTTGGGTAAGTGACTCAAACATCTTCAAACAGCGACTAAAAACAATATTTAATAACCATTTATTAAATCTAATTTAAGTATGAAATGATGTTTTGCCCAAACTAATTTTAGGTGTTAGGGAATAAAGCACTGGTATTTAAGGACTAGGTCTCCCTTTTTACAAAATTCGGTTTGGGGCCTAACTATTTACTAAACAGAGATATATGAATTAAGAAAAAGAAAAAGAAAGAAGAGGAACGGAATCCCCTTCCCCCCCCCACTGGGCCTCGGCCCAGCAAGCCATCGGGCCGCCAGGCCGGCCCAGTCGCCCCGTATAACCCCCCCCCCCCCCTACGATCGGGCGCGGGCGCCGTCACACAACCCAGGAGCAGCAACTGCACGCACGCACGTAGGCGTACGCGTAGGTTCGGGCACGGCGGTGACGGCGGCCTACAGCGTCCAACTCGAAGGGGGCAAGGGGGATCCAAGGGAGGAGCTCACGGTGAGTCCGTTGGCGTGCTCGGGGAGGTTCGGGGTGGACCAGAGCGACGGCATCGACGGCGAGTTGGTGGCGACCTGTTGAAGAAGACGGCGATGGCGTCAGCTACGCAGCTCCTCGGCTCAAGCTGGTACCTGATCGAATGAAGCCGAGCGTGGAGATCCTCCAGGACGTGTTCCCGAGCGACGGCGACGACGGTGGCCGCAGCAACAGGGCGAGGCAGCGGTGACCGCGGAGCAAATCGAGCTCAAAATTGAGCGAAAGAGGAGGGGGGCCGATGGGGGATCGAGGGGGGAATTGACGAGGGCGGTCTAGGGTTTTGCGGGGGCGTGCTTATAGGACCAGAGGGGCGACGTGGAGGCCATCCATGGTCGTGGCAGTCTTGGATGTGCGACACGCACGCCTCCGGCCTCATGTACATGAGGATGGTAGGAGAAGGCCCATTGAGTGGGCTGGGCCGCACTGTAGAACTAGGCTTTAAGTACACAGTAGATTTTGTGTATTTTCCCTTTCTTTTTCTGCAATTCAAACAACTACGGATTTGCAATTATTTGGGCTACCAAATGATTTTTGCAAAGTGTGAAACTAGGCACATAATTCAAGCACAATATTACCAGGTTGCACAAAAAGTTTGGGGCCTTTTGGAGTTGTCTAACCATTTCTAGAAATTGGAAAGGCCAATTTTAAATGTTGTTGGACCACTAAATAAAATTCCAAGGGCACTTCGGGAATCCAAAAGAGGTTGGTTCCAACATGACAATTACTCAGTGATTATTTACAACATTATGCACATTTTAGTTTTGTAGTTTGAAGAAATAAAAATTTGACTTTATTTCAAGTATGAATTTGAAGTTGGATTTGGGTCAAGTGGCATTTTGACTTAGTGAATTATGATGACATGGCACATTAATTAGCTCAATGAAAGGGTTAACATCTGGGGATGTTACAACAATTTTTTTCAATCACAAAATTTCAAATGGAAAATAGAGTTTTTGGACATTTTAGACGTTTTTAAGGTTTAGGGCTAGGGTTTAGATTTCAGAGTTTAGGGTTAGGTTTTATAGTTTGAACCTTTAGTGCTTACTGTTTATAATAGAGTTTAAGACGTTTTAAGTCCTGGGTTTAGGGCTAAGGACAATTTTTTAAAATCACTAAATTCCAAAGGGAAAATAGAGTTTTTGGACGTTTTAGACGTTTTAGGGTTTAGGGCTAGGGTTTAGATTTCCAAATCTAGGGTTAGGTTTTATGGTTTGAACCTTTAGTGTTTACTGTTTAGAATAGAGTTTCGGACATTTTAAGTCCCGGGTTTAGGGTTTAGGACAATTTTTTAAAATCACTAAATTCCAAAGGGAAAATAGAGTTTTTGGACGTTTTAGGGTTTAGGGCTAGGGTATAGATTTCCAAGTTTAGCGTTAGGTTTTATGGTTTGAACCTTTAGTGTTTACTGTTTAGAATAGAGTTTCGGACGTTTTAAGTCCCGAGTTTAGGACAATTTTTTAAAATCACAAAATTCCAAAGGGAAAATACAGTTTTTGGACGTTTTAGACGTTTTAGGGTTTAGGGCTAGGGTTTAGATTTCAGAGTTTAGGGTTAGGTTTTATGGTTTGAACCTTTAGTGTTTACTATTTAGAATAGAGTTTCGGACGTTTTTAGTCCCGGGTTTAGGGTTTAGGACAATTTTTTAAAAGCACTAAATTCCAAAGGGAAAATAGAGTTTTCGGACGTTTTAGATGTTTTAGGGTTTAGGGCTAGGGTTTAGATTTCCAAGTTTAGGGTTAATGTTTTATGGTTTGAATCTTTAGTGTTTACTGTTTAGAATAGAGTTTCGGACGTTTTAAGTTCCGGGTTTAGGGTTTAGTACAATTTATTAAAATCACAAAATTCCAAAGGGAAAATAGATTTTTTGGACATTTTAGACGTTTTAGGGTTTAGTACTAGGGTTTAGATTTCCTAGCTTAGGTTTAGGTTTAAGGGTTTGAACCTTTAGTGTTTACTGTTTGGAATAGAGTTTCAGAGGTTTTAACTCCCGGGTTTAGGGTTTTCAGAGTTCATTTGTTGTGCATTTCAATTTCAGGCTAATTTAGCTCAAAGAATCATTAAATGCATGAAAAAAATAGCAAATGAAGTAAAAAAGGGTTGAAATTTAAGGATGTGACTTTGAATGGTTCATATTGAACACACATAATTTCTGGAGTTGAAATAAGTTTAAAAAAATGAAATGTCTTTGTAACAGCTAAGTTTTCGTCCGAAACCCTGTTACTTCGAAAGAGATGGTCCATTTTGTACACGAAGTGCATCCAATTTCTGCCATAACCGTCTCAACTTTTTAGCACAAGCTAGTTGGGTGAAATGATGATACCATGCCAAGTTTCAGGGTTTTCAGAGTTCATTTGTAGTGCTTTTCAATTTTAGGCTTATTTAGCTCAAAGAATCATTAAATGCATGAAAAAATAGAAAATGAAGTAAAAAAGGGTTGAAATTTAAGGATGTGGCTTTGACTGGTTCATATTGAACACACAAAAATTCTGGAGTTGAAATAAGATTATAAAAATGAAATGTCTTTGTAACAGTTTCTGACGTTTTAAGTCCCGTGTTTGGGGTTTAGGACAATTATTTAAAATCACAAAATTCCAAAGGGAAAATAGAGTTTTTGGACGTTTTAGACGTTGTAGGGTTTAGGGCTAGGGTTTAGATTTCCAAGTTTAGGTTTAGGTTTTAGGGTTTCAACCTTTAGTGTTAACAGTTTAGAATAGATATTCGGACGTTTTAAGTCCCGGGTTTAGGGTTTTCAGAGTTCATTTGTAGTGCTTTTCAATTTCAGTCTAATTTAGCTCAAAGAATCATTAAATGCATGAAAAAATAGCAAATGAAGTCAAAAAGGGTTGAAATTTAAGGATGTGGCTTTGACTGGTTTATATTGAACACACAAAAATTCTGGAGTTGAAATAAGATTAAAAAAATGAAATGTCTTTGTAACAGCTGAGTTTTCGTCCGAAACCCTATTACTTCGAAAGAGATGGTCCAGTTTGTACACGAAGTGCATCCAGTTTTTGCCATAACCCTCTCAACTTTTTAGCACAAGCTATTTGGGTGAAATGATGATACCATGCCAAGTTTCAGGGTTTTCAGAGTTCATTTGTAGTGCTTTTCAATTTCAGCCTAATTTAGCTCAAAGAATCATTAAATGCATGAAAAAAATAGCAAATGAAGTCAAAAAGGCTTGAAATTTAAGGATGTGGTTTGAATGGTTCATATTGAACACACAAAAATTCTTCAGTTAATATAAGTTTAAAAATGAAATGTGGTCAAACTTTGGTCAAACAATGGTCAAACTAGGGTCAAACTACTTATTCAATAAATATTAGTGTTACTAAATAATTATTGTTTTTTAGAATAATAATTTCAAACTCAAACGGTGAAGCGTGTGACATCATGGTCACATTTTTCTGATAATAATGGATATATTATCTGTCGAATTTTGATTTACAGATTTAAAGATAATAAATGAATAAATGGGATAATAATAATATTAATATTATTACTTATTTTATTTTCATTGAAATTCAATATTATTATAACTTATTTTTTTTTTATCTTTTTGTATTATTTTGGATTTTTGATTTTTTTTGAGAATTTTTGATTTTTTTGTAATTTTTTCCATTTTTTTGAAGTATTTTTGAGTTTTTAAATTAATCATTGTTGTTTATTTTAATAATTGTATGGAATTCAAAAAATTAAATCATGTGACATCAAGACCTAAGGGTTAACAGGATTGATAGCTTACTATTGCCAGGAAAACAACAAGTGCAGATATAGAAACTAGGGGAGATAGAACCTGAAAGTTAAGCGTGCTCGGGCTGGAGTAGTGAGAGGATGGATGACCGGCCGGGAAGTTAGACGATTTGGAATGAGTTCTGATTAGAGATTAGAGATTAAATTCTGAAGTAGTGAGGAGGGCTGATTAGAGATTAAATTGTCAAATAATTCAAAGATGTAAAAATCAAAAGAAAACTAAAAACAAAACAAAACATTTAAAAAAAATTAGAAAAAAAATTTGAATTTTTTTCCTTTAGTCCCGGTTGGTACAGTTCTCCAGCCCACACACAGAGAGCGGCCACGTGGAGGGCCTTTAGTCCCGGTTCGTGACACAACCGGGACTAAAGGGGGGGGCCTTTTGTCCCAACCCTTTTGTCCCGTTTCAAGAACCGGGACTAAAGGCCCTTTGGAACCGGGACTAAAGGCCCGTTTTCCGTTTCGACAATTTTTTAAAATCACAAAATTTGAAAGGGAAAATAGAGTTTTTGGACGTTTTAGACGTTTTTAGGGTTTAGTGCTGGGGTTTAGATTTCAGAGTTTAGGGTTAGGTTTTATGGTTTGAACCTTTAGTGTTTACTGCTTAGAATAGAGTTTCAGACGTTTTAAGTCCTGGGTTTAGGGCTTAGGAAATTTTTTTTAAATCACTAAATTCCAAAGGGAAAATAGTGTTTTTGGACGTTTTAGACGTTTTGGGGTATAGGGCTAGGGTTTAGATTTCCAAGTCTAGGGTTAGGTTTTATGGTTTGAACCTTTAGTGTTTACTGCTTAGAATAGTGTTTCAGACGTTTTAAGTCCCGGGTTTGGAGTTTAGGACAATTTTTTAAAATCACTAAATTCCAAAGGGAAATAGAGTTTTTGGAGGTTTTAGACGTTTTAGGGTTTAGGGCTAGGGTTTAGATTTCAGAGTTTAGGGTTAGGTTTTATGGTTTGAACCTTTAGTGTTTACTATTTAGAATAGAGTTTCAGACGTTTTAAGTCCCGGGTTTAGGGTTTAGGACAATTTTTTAAAAGCACTAAATTCCAAAGGGAAAATAGAATTTTTGGACGTTTTAGACGTTCTAGTGTTTAGGGCTAGGGTTTAGATTTCCAATTTTAGGGTTAATGTTTTATGATTTGAATCTTTAGTGTTTACTGTTTAGAATAGAGTTTCGGACGTTTTAAGTTCTGGGTTTAGGTTTAGGACAATTTTTTTTAAATCACAAAAATCCAAAGGGAAAATAGAGATTTTGGACGTTTTAGATGTTTTAGGGTTTAGGGCTAGGGTTTAGATTTCAGAGTTTAGGTTTAGGTTTTATGGTTTGAACCTTTAGTGTTTACTGTTTAGAATAGAGTTTCAGACGTTTTAAGTCCTGGGTTTAGGGTTTAGGACACTTTTTTAAAATCACTAAATTCCAAAGGGAAAATAGAGTTTTTGGACGTTTTAGATGTTTTAGGGTTTAGGGCTAGGGTTTAGATTTCCATGTTTAGGTTAGGTTTTATGCTTTGAACCTTTAGTGTTTACTGTTTAGAATAGAGTTTTGGATGTTTTAAGTCGCGGGTTTAGGGTTTAGGACAATTTTCTAAAATCACTAAATTCCAAAGGGAAAATAGAATTTCTGGACGTTTTAGACGTTTTAGGGTTTAGGGCTAGGGTTTAGATTTCCAAGTTTAGGGTTAGGTTTTATGGTTTGAACCTTTAGTGTTTACTATTTAGAATAGACTTTCGGACGTTTTAAGTCTGGATTTACGGTTTAGGACAATTTTTTAAAATCACAAAATTCCAAAGGGAAAATAGAGTTTTTGGGCATTTTAGACGTTTTAGGGTTTAGGGCTCGGGTTTAGATTTCAGAGTTTAGGGTTAGGTTTTGTGGTTTGAACCTTTAGTGTTTACTGTTCAGAATAGAGTGTCAGACGTTTTAAGTCCCGGGTTTAGGGATTAGGACAATTTTTTAAAATCACTAAATTCCAAAGGGAAAATAGAGTTTTTGGACGTTTTAGACGTTTTAGGGTTTAGGGCTAGGATTTAGATTTCCAAGTTTAGGGTTAGGTTTTATGGTTTGAACCTTTAGTGATTACTATTTTGAATAGAGTTTCAGATGTTTTAAGTCCCGGGTTTTGGGCCAAAAATGCCCGGCCACGCCTTGTATTCTCACTCAGGCACCATCAAGGTCAACCCATCTCACCAAAGACTATCGGGAACTCAGGTCCACCTCTACTGGGCGGTACCGCCTGTCCCTCCAGCCCTGCAGTTAAAGTAACTCCCTCGGGTCGCCCTCGTAGCCGACCCGTTTCTAACACGGTGCAGGGGTAAAGTCACAGTAGCCGTGTGTCCATAACATCAAGGGAATCCGAGGTATCACCCTCGACTGATACCCACTCGATGTAACTATCAAGGTGAACATATGAGGATTCACCCTCGATGGGTTCACACTTGATGTGTTGCACGACCGCGTCGTTATCGGAAGTGGTGAAGGAGGAATCACCCTCGATGACCACGACCGAATAGCTACTCTACAGAGTTAACATCAGAAGTGCTACAAGAGGTTTCACCCTCGGCACTCGATAGTAACACTGCAGTGTCGTTACAACTACGGGGGTGATGTGCGGTGCCGGGGCCTGGTCTTCGATCCCGTTGATCGGGTCTTCTGATAATCCAGCGGGGCAGTCGGGATAAGTGGGGTCACTGATAGGTCTCTACCCAGCCTATACTAGACAGTTTAGGATAAGCAGGTAAGGTTTCAATAGCAGGTTACAATAAACAGGCTATGCATCAGAATAGGTAAAGCAGTAGCAGCAGCAATTCTAATGCAAGCATGAGAAAATAGAATGGGTGATATCGGGATGATCAAAGGGGGGGCTTGCCTGGTTGCTCGGCGGCAAGGGCAAGTCGTCAATGGTGTCTTCGGTCTCCGGAGCTGCGTCGGTCTCGGGGACGACATCGAGGTCTAACGAGAGAGAAGAGGGGGAGGAAACAGTAAATATAAAGCAAACAAGAGCTTGACATGACAATACGATACACGGTGCTAGGGGTAACCTATCATAGTGCTACACGACATAGGTGAAGGGGGAATAACATCCGGGAAAGTTTTCCCGAAGTTGCATTTTCGTACAGATGAAACAGAGGGGGACGGTTGCATGTTCGCTATGCTAGGGACGTGTGGCAGACGAACAGACCGCGTATTCGGATTCGTCTCGTCTTTCTGAGCAACTTTTATATACAAAGTATTTTCATCCGAGCTACGGATATTTTTCTATGATTTTTCAAAGATTTAACAATACCCGGAAAATTTCTGAAATTTTGCCAAGTCTGAGAATTCGTCAGTTTTTTAAACATCACTTAGCTATTTTCAAAAGGCTACAACTAGTGTTCTGTACATCCTATGATTTTGTGCCTTATATCAATTTTGACTATTTTATGTGAACTACATGTTAGTATCACTCTCATCCATATTAGAGTTCATTTGCTTGATCATCAATAGCTCTAAAGTAGACAAGAAAATAAAGCTGTTTTTCAGTTTTTCTGTTAACAGAACATAGAACTTTGTGATTTCCATAGGATTTAATCTATGCATCTAACGAATTTGGTCCAATGGAAACATTTGAGGCTTGTCAAGTGTACTACCTTCCCATATTTTTTTAGTCTTGTTAACAGTTGTTTAACCACAGTTTAGAGGCTGTCTAGAGGGTTAGTCCTTGCAGATTTAGCAAAGCTAACTAGTGCTACAGTAACTATAGCGAGCAGCAGCAGAACGCAGTGGTACGAGCAGCAGCAGTGGCGGCACGCAGAGCAGAGTAAGCAGCAACGCTAGCAGCTAGCGGCGGGGGCGCTAGACAGCAGCAGCAGCGGGAGCAGGGCGCAGCTGCGGCCGGCAGCCGGCAGCAGCAACAGCAGCGCGGCAAGAGCAGCCGTGAGCAGCAGGCAGCAGGCGCGCTCGGGGTAGCGGCGGCGGCAGCGGAGCAGCCAAGCAGCGGCGACAGCAAGCAGAGAAGCAGCGGGAAGGCAACTGTGGCGCCCCCTGCTCAATCGTACACTAATCATACACGCAAACGTGTACGATCAAGCACAGGGACTCACGGGAAGATATCACAACAGAACTCTAACACAATTTAAACGGAGGTCCACAATATTACAAACCGGGGATCCGAAGATCCGAATACATAAGTCAGTCATACAAATATTATCTGAGTACAGACATAGTTAGACAAGTTTTGCCTTAAGAAGGCTAGCACAAACAGCGACACTAGATCGAAAGGCGTCGGCCTCCTGCCTGGGAGCCTCCGATCCTACTCCTGGTCATTTGGCTCGATCCAGTAGTAAGTACCCTCTGGACCCTCCTGGTAGTAGGCTCCGGTGGTGGCATCTGACTCCTGGACTCCATCGTCTGTTTGTATCATCAATGTGGGGTATATGGGGAAAAGAGAAAGTAAAGCAACCGTGAGTACTCATCCGAAGTACTCAGCAAGCAAGGATCTATACTACATATGCAACATTATCAATGGAGAAAGGCTGTATATGTGGACTGGGCTGCAGAAATGCCAGAATAGGGAGAAGGCCTAGTCCTATCAAAGACTAGCATCTTCAAACATCTTCACAAGGCCATCATCTTGCAGCAGTAGAAGAGAGTAGAATAACATTTTATTTAGCAAACATGTTGAAGTACAGCTTAAAGATCCTTCCTCGACTCCCAAGCGAGAAAGCGATCACGAAGCTTCAATTAAGTAACAAGTATCCAGTTTAAGTAGTAGATCGGGATACACAAACTGAGCGTCCTTTACCGTAGGACCGGCTATCGATAGAAGATTCATCCTTGCAGGGGTGCACTACTGTTACCCAACACGCTCTATCCACTCTGGCCGGACACACTTGCTGGGTAATGCCCGTCCTCGGAAGATTAACACAAAGCAGCGCTCTACCTAGGCTCGGCAGAGAGGTCAGCACGCCGGACTAACCTATGCACCCAGAGGTCTCGGGCCATCGCCCTGGGCACCCTGCGCGTTGCGAGACTGGCCGGGGTGCAGGCGCGACACTGAACTCGTCAGTGAAGTATCCAGCCCAATCCCGACAATCAGCCCGCACGGTGAATCGTGACGTCAGACGAGCTTTCGGAGAAACGTACTTCGCAGAGGGTCCCATAACCATTAGCCCGCGTGGTGGTAGTGCGTATAGGGCACGTCGACCCACTCAGATCACACACCCAAATCCAATAGGCTCAATTAGTATCAAGCGGAGACAATCAGAATCTCTGATGCTCCGCCACAATGTCACACTCGAGTGCCCTTCCGGCACACCCGAAAATCATAGATCCCCAGCGGGTACCCACCAGGGTGGACCCGCCTATAACAGAAGTCAAGTAATCGTGTGGTCATAACATCAAGGGGGAAACCCGAGGAATCACCCTCGGCGGATTCCACTCGACGAAATCATCAGGATGAATGTATGAGGTATCACCCTCGAGGTTCACGCTGAGGGTTGCACGACAGAGTCGTATTGGAAGTGGAGAAGGAGGAATCACCCGCGATGACCACGACCGAACAGCTACACTGCAGAGTATTCATCAGGACTGCGTTACGAGGTATCACCCTCGGCACTCGATAGTTACTATGCAGAGTCGTACAACTAAGGGGTGTGAAGTGAGGTGTCGGTCTCTGGTCGACGATCACGTTGATCGGGTCGTCGATGATCAAGCAGGGGCAACAAGGGAAAAGTGGTGGGGTCACTGATGGTTCATCACCAACCTATACTAAACAGTTTATCATAGGCAGGTAAGGTAGCAATGAACAGGTTACAACAGCAGGCTATGCATCAGAATAGGAGCATACATTAACTGTAGCAAAATCTAATGCAAGCAGGAGAAAAGAACGGGCGATATCTGGAATGCTCAAGGGGGGGGGGGCTTGCCTGGTTGCTCTGGCAAGAGGGGAAGGTCGTCAACGGGCTGCTCGTCGGTAGAGTAGTCGTATCCAGGTGCAGCGCCGTCGGTCTCAGCGTCTATCGAGAGAGAGAAGGAGGGGGAGAGAAACAATAAATTCACGGCGATAATGCAAACAACATGTATGACATGCCTAAATGATATGCTGGGATGTTCTACTGCCTAACTAAATGATTTAGTTAATTTAGGAATTTATTTCGATTTATTTAATTAAAGTGGGGCACTATTCATTTACTGAAATCGGTCTAAAAGTTCAATGTTCTTATAGCTGCGGGCGTCTGACGGGAATACGGAGGACGTATTCAGATTCGTATCGTCGTTCTGAGCAAGTTTCATGTATAAAACATTTTCATCGGAGTTACGGTTTATTTAATATGATTTTCTAAACTTTTTATTAATTTCTGGAATTTAATTAATTATTTAATTCAACATTTTCCGAAACAGTGCAGATGATGACATCAGCATGACATCATGCTGATGTCAGCGGTTAATTAAGTTAATTACGAATTACTGTTTAATTAACAATAATTAGTTAATTAGATTAACCTAATCAGGATTAATTAACTAATTAATTATTTTTATTTTATTTTTATTTCTTATTTTTAAAACATTTTTGGGGGTGGGCCCCCTTTGTCATAGGCCCTGGGGGGGTGGGGGCCGGCCGTCAGTGGCCCTGGGCCATAGCGGTCGCAGGGCGCGGCGGGGCGGCGAGCGCAAGCAGGGCCGAAGGCGGGGCGGCGGCCGGAGGCGGGTGGCGCGGCGCGGTGGCCGGTGCGGCAGCGGGCGGCGGCGCGCGGTGCAGGGCGCACGGTAGGCAGGCGACCATGCGAGCGGCGGCGTAGCGAGGACGCGGCGACGGCGAGCGGCACATCAGGAGGGCCCGGCGCGGCGTGCGGTGGTGTGGGCGTGCGCACGCAAGCAGAGAGAAAGGGAGGGCGCGGTCGACGCACGCGGGCGGCGCGTGCGATGGAGGAGCCGCAGCAGCTGCGGCGGCAGGAGGGTGCGAGGGGCGAAGCGAGCGCGGTGCGGCGCGCGAGCGGGTCAGGCGGAGGTGGGGCGCAGCAGCGGGCGCGCTCGAGCGGGGCAGCAGGCAGCGGCCAGCGCAGGCAACAGCAGCCGCAGCGCGCGGCGACTGTAGGGCAGCGCGCGAGGCGCGGCTTGGGCACGACGGCGCGGGCGCGGTTGAGCGTGCACGCGCGCGCAGACAACGGTGGCGACAGAGAGGTGAGGAGAGGAGGCGGCGGCTCACATCGAGCCTGTAGGGGGTAGCAATGGGGGTCGAGGCGGAGGACGCGGACGCGGTCGACGAGACTGGGTTGGGGAGGCGGTCCGGCGAGGGGGAGGCGGCGACATCGAGGGAGCAGGCCGGCGAGGGAGCGCGGGCTCCGGGCGGCGTCGTCCAACGGCGAGGGCGACGGCGATCCGGGGCGATGGCGTGGTCGCCCCGATCCGATCTGGATCGGGGGAGTGGGGGGGAGAGAGTGGGTGTCGGTGGGATGGGGGGGGTTTGACCAGTGGGGTTCGGGGTGACCTAATAGGGCGCCGGGGTGGGCCGGCCGGCTGGGCTGGGGCCCAGTTGGGCCGGGGGGGTGGGTTGCTCTCTTTTTCTTTTTCTTTTTGCTTTTATCTTTTTGTTTATTCTCTTTTCTCAGTTTAGTAAATAGTCAGGCCTCCTAATGGTTTTTGTAAAACATATCAACTGCTCCAATAAATACTAGGTATTACCTAGCACTACCAAAAATTAGTTTGGAGTCAATAGGAGCTCCCACAAATTTTATAATAATTAATATGCATTAATCCTAGCTGTTTTAATTATGTTAGTGCCACCTAATTATTTTATTATTTGTTAGTTTCAATTTTAGAATGGTCTCTGCAATATTTGTTATTTACTGAACATTTTAGTTTTTATGTTGGACAACTTTTATATTTCACTTTCATTTAAATTTGAATTTGAGTTAGGAGTTGAAATGCAAGATGATGCTAATGATGATTATGCACTGTTAATCTCGCTGACATGTCATTATCAAAAGTGATTACTGTAGCTAATGACAGGGGGTGTTACAACTCTCCTCATCTATTAAGAATTCTCGTCCCGAGAATTAAGAGGAAGACTGAAAGAAAGTGGGGTATTCTTCGCGAAGACGATCCTCGCGTTCCCAAGTGGCCTCATCTTCAGAATGATTTGACCACTGAACCTTGAGGAATTTGATTGACTTTTGACGAGTCCGACGTTCAGTTTCATCAAGAACACGGATGGGATATTCTGGATAAGACAGATCTTCCCGTAATTCAAGCACTTCGTGATCCACAGCTCGAATAGGATCCTTGAAGCAGCGACGGAGTTGGGATACATGAAAAACATCATGTACTTGGGAAAGATTAGGCGGCAACTGCAATTGATATGCCACTTCTCCTCGACGGGCAAGAATACGGAACGGGCCAATGTAGTGAGGAGCTAACTTGCCTTTGATTCCGAACCGATGAGTGACTTTCAACGGAGTGACGCGGAGGTAAGCTTGCTCGCCAGGTTGATAGACTATTTCCTGGTGCTTTCGGTCATAGTTGCTCTTCTGACGAGACTGAGCAGCTTTCAAATGTTCACGGACAATGCGGACTTGATCTTCTGCTTGCTGAATAATGTCCGGTCCGACGAGTGAGCGTTCCCCAGTTTCTGATCAATTCAGAGGGGTTCGACACTTACGACCGTATAGAACTTCAAACGGTGCCATCTTCAGACTAGCTTGATAGCTATTGTTGTAAGAGAATTCGGCATACGGGAGAGATTCCTCCCATTTCTTACCGAAGGAGATGACGCAAGCTCGAAGAATATCTTCGAGCACTTGATTAACTCGTTCAACTTGACCCTGTGACTGAGGGTGAAAAGCGGTACTGAACGGCAGATGTGTTCCCATAGCTTCTTGGAAACTATTCCAGAATCTGGAGGTGAAGAGGCTGCCTCGGTGGTGGAGGAGGCAGACGTGGTGAAGCATAGTTGTTCTTTGGCCCAGAGGTATTGGAACGAAACGCATTGTTGGGAATCCAAACTCGACGCTTCGATGCTGAGCCTGAAGATGAGCCAGCATCACGATAGCGCTTCTGCGAGTCCTTGTATTCTATTTGAGCGGTCTCCACAAGAATAGCCTTGTTCATCAGAGTTGAAAAGTCATTGAAGTCTTGAGCAGCTAGTGCAAGCTTGAGGTCGGGGTGTAGTCCATTACGGAACTTCTCTTGTCTGCGTGCATCTGTGGCGATGTCTTCTTCTGCATAGCGGGAGAGGTCTAGAAATTCCCGCTGATAAGCTTCAACGGTCTTATTGCCCTGAGTGAGGTAACGGAACTGGGTCTTCATGCGTTCCATAATTGCTTGAGGGATGTAACGTGTACGGAAAGCAGCCTGGAACTCATACCAGGTGATGACTGTTCCAATAGGCAGAGTACGCTTGTGTGTGTCCCACCATTGAGCAGCGGGGCCCTTTAAGAAAAAGGCCACGAAGTTGACGTAGTTGGCAGGGGCGACATTAGCTGACTCCATCTCGTGAGTGATGTCGCGGAGCCAGTCATCGGCATCCAGGGGCTTGTCAGAGTTGCGAAACTGCGTTGGGTTGAGTCGCGTAAACTCTGTCAAAGTTATTGAAGCTGGGTTCTGGTTCTGGTTGTTCTGATGCGGAAACTGAGCCATGATTCCAACCATGAACTGGCGGTTAAGCTCAAACTGTTGCATCATAGCCGCCATATAGTCTGGCGGTGGTGGGCGTTCAGGGGCACGACCACGACCACGACCACCTGGTCTAACCATCCTGCTAAGTATCAACAGGGGGTAGTTTAGTAAAAGCAATTGCGAGCGTTTAGTGACAAACATGATGTAACTCGACAACAATTTAAGTAGTGTAACAGATACATAACAGTAGTCGATTAGGACATACAGATCCATACACAGAGTCGGGTACATGCGGACAGCATAACGGCGCAATTTCAAAAGCTAGACATACTAGGCGGCGCGCAGGCACGCGGTAAGGAAGTACACAACGAGACATAGCAAAGGCTACATCAACGTCGGAGAAAACCATAGAAACGGGGTAACTGCAAGTGCTGACGACGAATGTTCGTCGCGGAAGGATCCTGCGCTCCATGTGCACTCTGATGCAGAATCCGGTCTCGAGCTGTAAGAAAAGGTCCACGTGCAGGTGTATGACCTCCAACAGCAGGCCAATCAATACCAGCATACATCTGAGTCCTGCGCGGGTATAGGATATGCTCCGGATGTATCCCTGCGCGAACAGCGGGTAGCAACTGCGTCATAGCATCATAGAGACGTGCTCGAGTGGCAACCAACTCGACGGCAAGAGCCCGAACAGTGCGATCCAGAGCCTGAGTGCACTGAATCAGAACGCGCGGGTCATAGCGACGAGGCTCGAACGGGGCACAGATAGCTGTGTAGTATCCAGTAGCATCTCCAACAGGTGCATACGGAATATACCGAAACACAGTATCATCCAAGTTAGTATTGTGCTCCCCTCGGAGACGTACGAGAGCAGAGTAGGCGGCATCATGGACTGCCATCTCAATCGTCACGCCTAATCCGTGAAAAAGGTGTAGCTCGGTGTCTGAGTTGTTCTGCTGATCATAAATCCGAACTTCAGCATAGTACTGTTCCTGGTTGAACTCGCGGTAAACCTCATAAACCAAGTACTCAGGGTACCAACGGTAGCCAAGTGTGGTCATGAGAGCGATCAGGACAGCTGGAAACCCAGGGGTATTACGAGCCCAAGTGCGAAGCACAAGCTGTGTCGTAGGACGCGGTGCAAACAAACGGTCCATCTGAAACAGAGGAAATTCAGATTTGTCAAATGACAATGAGAAGTTTAACACAACTCGGAGAGAAAGGTTAAACAAAACAATGGAAAGGAAAATGATTATCAGACTAATCAGATCAATGACAGGGAAATCGCACAGATATCCAGCTCTCCGGGTAGACGGGATTTACGAGATCCTAAGTGTCGGCGTTAGTTAAATTTATTTAACCCGAGTAGAAGAGAGATCAGAGTCCCAGAGTATAGACGAGGAATAAAAGATCCTAATACCACCCAGTTGGCGACGTGGGCCCGTAAGCCACACAGCCAAGTTAGTAAATTAGTTTTTTCGTTTTCTAGACTCAACTTCGGCCAAGGAATTTGAACGGGGCTTCCTACAGGCAGTCGGCTCTGATACCAACTTGTGGCGCCCCCTGCTCAATCGTACACTAATCATACACTCAAACGTGTACGATCAAGCACAGGGACTCACGGGAAGATATCACAACACAACTCTAACACAATTTAAACGGAGGTCCACAATATTACAAACCAGGGATCCGAAGATCCGAATACATAAGTCAGTCATACAAATATTATCTGAGTACAGACATAGTTAGACAAGTTTTGCCTTAAGAAGGCTAGCACAAACAGCGACACTAGATCGAAAGGCGTTGGCCTCCTGCCTGGGAGCCTCCGATCCTACTCCTGGTCATCTGGCTCGATCCAGTAGTAAGTACCCTCTGGACCCTCCTGGTAGTAGGCTCCGGTGGTGGCATCTGACTCCTGGACTCCATCGTCTGTTTGTATCATCAATGTGGGGCATATGGGGAAAAGAGAAAGTAAAGCAACCGTGAGTACTCATCCGAAGTACTCATCAAGCAAGGATCTATACTACATATGCAACATTATCAATGGAGAAAGGCTGTATATGTGGACTGGGCTGCAGAAATGCCAGAATAGGGAGAAGGTCTAGTCCTATCGAAGACTAGCATCTTCAAACATCTTCACAAGGCCATCATCTTGCAGCAGTAGAAGAGAGTAGAATAACATTTTATTTAGCAAACATGTTGAAGTACACCTTAAAGATCCTTCCTCGACTCCCAAGCGAGAAAGCGATCACGAAGCTTCAATTAAGTAACAAGTATCCAGTTTAAGTAGTAGATCGGGATACACAAACTGAGCGTCCTTTACCGTAGGACCGGCTATCGATAGAAGATTCATCCCTGCAGGGGTGCACTACTGTTACCCAACACGCTCGATCCACTCTGGCCGGACACACTTGCTGGGTAATGCCCGTCCTCGGAAGATCAACACAAAGCAGCGCTCTACCTAGGCTCGGCAGAGAGGTCAGCACGCCGGACTAACCTATGCACCCAGAGGTCTCGGGCCATCGCCCTGGGCACCCTGCGCGTTGCGAGACTGGCCGGGGTGCAGGCGCGACACTGAACTCGTCAGTGAAGTATCCAGCCCAATCCCGACAATCAGCCCGCACGGTGAATCGTGACGTCAGACGAGCTTTCGGAGAAACGTACTTCGCAGAGGGTCCCATAACCATTATCCCGCGTGGTGGTAGTGCATATAGGGCACGTCGACCCACTCAGATCACACACCCAAATCCAATAGGCTCAATTAGTATCAAGCGGAGACAATCAGAGTCTCTGATGCTCCGCCACAATGTCACACTCGAGTGCCCTTCCGGCACACCCGAAAATCATAGATCCCCAGCGGGTACCCACCAGGGTGGACCCGGCTGTAACAGAAGTCAAGTAATCATGTGGTCATAACATCAAGGGGGAAACCCGAGGAATCACCCTCGGCGGATTCCACTCGATGAAATCATCAGGGTGAACGTATGAGGTATCACCCTCGAGGTTCACGCTGAGGGTTGCACGACAGAGTCGTATCGGAAGTGGAGAAGGAGGAATCACCCTCGATGACCAGGACCGAACAGCTACACTGCAGAGTATTCATCAGGAGTGCGTTACGAGGTATCACCCTCGGCACTCGATAGTTACTATGCAGAGTCGTACAACTAAGGGGTGTGAAGTGAGGTGTCGGTCTCTGGTCGACGATCACGTTGATCGGGTCATCGATGATCAAGCAGGGGCAACAAGGGAAAAGTGGTGGGGTCACTGATGGTTCATCACCAACCTATACTAAACAGTTTATCATAGGCAGGTAAGGTAGCAATGAACAGGTTACAACACAGGCTATGCATCAGAATAGGAGCATACATTAACAGTAGCAAAATCTAATGCAAGCAGGAGAAAAGAATGGGCGATATCTGGAATGCTCAAGGGGGGGGGGGGGCTTTCCTGGTTGCTCTGGCAAGAGGGGAAGGTCGTCAATGGGCTGCTCGTCGGTAGAGTAGTCGTATCCAGGTGCAGCGCCGTCGGTCTCAGCGTCTATCGAGAGAGAGAAGGAGGGGGAGAGAAACAATAAATTCACGGTGATAATGCAAACAACATGTATGACATGCCTAAATGATATGCTGGGGTGTTCTACTGCCTAACTAAATGATTTAGTTAATTTAGGAATTTATTTAATTAAAGTTGGGCACTATTCATTTACTGAAATTGGTATAAAAGTTCAATGTTCTTATAGCTGCAGGCGTCTGACGGGAATACGGAGGACGTATTCAGATTCGTATCGTCGTTCTGAGCAAGTTTCATGTATAAAACATTTTCATCGGAGTTACGGTTTATTTAATATGATTTTCTAAAGTTTTTATTAATTTCTGGAATTTAATTAATTATTTAATTCAACATTATCCGAAACAGTGCTGATGATGACATCAGCATGACATCATGCTGATGTCAGCGGTTAATTAAGTTAATTACGAATTACTGTTTAATTAACACTAATTAGTTAATTAGATTAACCTAATCTGGATTAATTAATTAATTAATTATTTTTATTTTATTTTTATTTCTTATTTTTAAAACATTTTTGGGGGTGGGCCCCCTTTGTCATAGGCCCTGGGGGGGTGGGGGCCGGGCGTCAGTGACCCAGGGCCATAGCGGGCGCAGGGCGCGGCGGACGCTGGGCGCCGGGCGCGGGCCCAGGCGAGCGCAAGCGGGGCCGGAGGCGGGGCGGCGGCCGGAGGCGGGCGGCGCGGCGCGGTGGCCGGAGCGGCAGCGGGCGGCGGCGCGCGGTGCAGGGCGCACGGTTGGCAGGCGACCATGCGAGTGGCGGCGTAGCGAGGACGCGGCGAGCGGCGAGCGGCACAGCAGGAGGGGCCGGCGCGGCGTGCGGTGGTGTGCCCGTGCGCACGCAAGCAGAGAGAAAGGGAGGGCGCGGTCGACGCACGCGGGCGGCGCGTGCGATGGAGGAGCCGCAGCAGCTGCGGCGGCAGGAGGGTGCGAGGGGCGAGGCGAGCGCGGTGCGGCGCGCGAGCGGGTCAGGCGGAGGTGGGGCGCGGCAGCGGGCGCGCTCGAGCGGGGCAGCAGGCAGCGGCCAGCGCAGGCAACAGCAGCCGCAGCGCGCGGCGACTGCAGCGCAGCGCGCGAGGCGCGGCTTGGGCACGACGGCGCGGGCGCGGTTGAGCGTGCACGCGCGCGCAGACAACGGTGGCGACAGAGAGGTGAGGAGAGGAGGCGGCGGCTCACATCGAGCCTGTAGGGGGTGGCAATGGGGGTCGAGTCGGAGGACGGGGACGCGGTCGACGAGACGGGGTCGGGGACGCGGTCCGGCGAGGGGGAGGCGGCGACGTCGAGGGAGCAGGCCGGCGAGGGAGCGCGGGCTCCGGGCGGCGTCGTCCAACGGCGAGGGCGACGGCGATCCAGGGCGATGGCGTGGTCGCCCCGATCCGATCTGGATCGGGGGAGTGGGGGAGAGAGTGGGTGTCGGTGGGATGGGGGGGGGTTTGACCAGGGGGGTTCGGGTGACCTAATAGGGCGCCGGGGTGGGCCGGCCGGCTGGGCTGGGGCCCAGTTGGGCCGGGGGGGGGGAGTGTTGCTCTCTTTTTCTTTTTCTTTTTGCTTTTATCTTTTTCTTTATTCTCTTTTCTTAGTTTAGTAAATAGTCAGGCCTCCTAAAGGTTTTTGTAAAACATAACAACTGCTCCAATAAATAATAGGTATTACCTAGCACTACCAAAAATTAGTTTGGAGTCAATAGGAGCTCCCACAAATTTTATAATAATTAATATGCATTAATCCTAGCTGTTTTAATTATGTTAGTGCCACCTAATTATTTTATTATTTGTTAGTTTCAATTTTAGAATGGTCTCTGCAATATTTGTTATTTACTGAACATTTTAGTTTTTATGTTGGACAACTTTTATATTTCACTTTCATTTAAATTTGAATTTGAGTTAGGAGTTGAAATGCAATATGATGCTAATGATGATTATGCACTATTAATCTCGCTGACATGTCATTATCAAAAGTGATTACTGTAGCTAATGACAGCGGGTGTTACAGCAACGGCAGCTGCGGGCGCGGGCGAGGCCACGCACGAGCGCGTGCACAGCAGCAGCAGCGACAGCCCAGGAGCAGCAACTGCATGCACGCATGTACGCGTACGCGTAGGTTCGGGCACGGCGGTGACGGCGGCCTACAGCATCCAACTCGAAGGGGGGAAGGGGGATCCAAGGGAGGAGCTCACGGTGAGTCCGTTAGCGTGCTCGGGGATGTTCGGGGTGGACCGGAGCGACGGCATCGACGACGAGTTGGTGGCGACAAGTTGAAGAAGATGGCGATGGCGTCGGCTACGCAGCTCCTCGGCTCAAGCTGGTACCTGATCGAATGAAGCCGAGCGTGGAGATCCTCCAGGACGTGTTCCCGAGCGACGGCGACGATGGTGGCCACGGCAACAGGGCGAGGCAGCGGTGACCGCGGAGCAAATCGAGCGAAAGAGGAGGGGGCCGGTGGGGGATCGAGGGGGGAATGGACGAGGGCGGTCTAGGGTTTTGCGGGGGCGTGCGTATAGGACCAGAGGGGCGACGTGGAGGCCATCCATGGTCGTGGCAGCCGTGGATGTGCGACACGCACGCCTCCGGCCTCTTGTACGTGAGGACGGTAGGAGAAGGCCCATTGAGTGGGCTGGGCCGCACTGTAGAACTAGGCTTTAAGTAGACAGTAGATTTTGTATATTTTCCGTTTCTTTTTCTGCAATTCAAACAACTACGGATTTGCAATTATTTGGCTACCAAATAATTTTTGCAAAGTGTGAAACTAGGCACATAATTCAAGCACAATATTACCAGGTTGCACAAAAAGTTTGGGGCCTTTTGGAGCTGTCTAACCATTTCTAGAAATTGGAAAGGCCAATTTTAAATGTTGTTGGACCACTAAATAAAATTCCAGGGGCACTTCGGGAATCCAAAAGAGGTTGGTTCCAACATAACAATTACTCAGTGATTATTTACAACATTATGCACATTTTAGTTTTGTAGTTTGAAGAAATAAAAATTTGACTTTATTTCAAGTATGAATTTGAAGTTGGATTTGGGTCAAGTGGCATTTTGACTTAGTGAATTATGATGACATGGCACATTAATTAGCTCAATGACAGGGTTAACATCTGGGGATGTTACAACAATTTTTTTAAATCAGAAAATTTCAAAGGGAAAATAGAGTTTTTGGACGTTTTAGACGTTTTTAGGGTTTAGGGCTAGGGTTTAGATTTCAGAGTTTAGGGTTAGGTTTTATGGTTTGAACCTTTAGTGCTTACTGTTTATAATAGAGTTTCAGACATTTTAAGTCCTGGGTTTTGGGCTTAGGAAATTTTTTTAAAATCACTAAATTCCGAAGGGAAAATAGAGATTTTGGACGTTTTAGACGTTTTAGGCTTTAGGGCTAGGGTTTAGATTTCCATGTCTAGGGTTAGGTTTTATGGTTTGAACCTTTAGTGTTTACTGTTTAGAATAGAGTTTCGGACGTTTTAAGTCCCGGGTTTAGGGTTTAGGACAATTTTTTAAAATAACTAATTTCCAAAGGGAAAATAGAGTTTTTGGACGTTTTAGGGTTTAGGGCTAGGGTATAGATTTCCAAGTTTAGCGTTAGGTTTTATGGTTTAAACCTTTAGTGTTTACTGTTTAGAATAGAGTTTCGGACGTTTTAAGTCCCGGGTTTAGGGTTTAGGACAATTTTTTAAAATCACAAAATTCAAAAGGGAAAATATAGTTTTTGGACGTTTTAGATGTTTTAGGGTTTAGGGCTAGGGTTTAGATTTCAGAGTTTCGGGTAAGGTTTTATGGTTTGAACCTTTTATGTTTACTATTTAGAATAGAGTTTCGGACGTTTTAAGTCCCGGGTTTAGGGTTTAAGACAATTTTTTAAAACACTAAATTCCAAAGGGAAAATAGAGTTTTTGGACGTTTTAAGGTTTAGCGCTAGGGTTTAGATTTCCAAGTTTAGGGTTAATGTTTTATGGTTTGAATCTTTAGTGTTTACTGTTTAGAATAGAGTTTCGGACGTTTTAAGTTCCGGGTTTTGGGTTTAGGACAATTTTTTTAAATCACAAAATTCCAAAGGGAAAATAGAGTTTTTGGACGTTTTAGATGTTTTAGGGTTTAGGGCGAGGGTTCAGATTTCAGAGTTTAGGGTTATGTTTTATGGTTTGAACCTTTAGTGTTTACTGTTTAGAATAGAGTTTCAGACGTTTTAAGTCCTGGGTTTAGGGTTTAGGACAATTTTTTAAAATCACTAAATTCCAAAGGGAAAATAGAGTTTTTGGACGTTTTAGACGTTTTAGGCTTTAGGGCTAGGGTTTAGATTTCCAAGTTTAGGTCAGGTTTTATGGTTTGAACCTTTAGTGTTTACTGTTTAGAATAGAGTGTCAGACGTTTTAAGTCTTGGGTTTAGGGTTTAGGACAATTTTTTAAAATCACTAAATTCCAAAGGGAAAATAGAGTTTTTGGACGTTTTAGACGTTTTAGGGTTTAGGGCTATGGTTTAGATTTCCAAGTTTAGGGTTAGGTTTTATGGTTTGAACCTTTAGTGTTTACTGTTTATAATAGAGTGTCAGGCGTTTTAAGTCCCGGGTTGTGGCGCCCCCGACTCAATCGTACACTAATCATACACGCAAACGTGTACGATCAAGCACAGGGACTCACGGGAAGATATCACAACACAACTCTAACACAATTTAAACGAAGGTCCACAATATTACAAACCAGGGATCTAAAGATCCGAATACATAAGTCAGTCATACAAATATTATCTGAGTACAGACATAGTTAGACAAGTTTTGCCTTAAGAAGGCTAGCACAAACAGCGACACTAGATCGAAAGGCGTTGGCCTCCTGCCTGGGAGCCTCCGATCCTACTCCTGGTCATCTGGCTCGATCCAGTAGTAAGTACCCTCTGGACCCTCCTGGTAGTAAGCTCCGGTGGTGGCATCTAGCTCCAGGAGTCCATCGTCTGATGTATCATCAATGTGGGGTATATGGGGAAAAGAGAAAGTAAAGCAACCGTGAGTACTCATCCGAAGTACTCAGCAAGCAAGGATCTATACTACATATGCAACATTATCAATGGAGAAAGGCTGTATATTTGGACTGGGCTGCAGAAATGCCAGAATAGAGAGAAGGCCTAGTCCTATCGAAGACTAGCATCTTCAAACATCTTCACAAGGCCATCATCTTGCAGCAGTAGAAGAGAGTAGAATAGCATTTTATTTAGCAAACATGTTGAAGTACAGCTTAAAGATCCTTCCTCGACTCCCAAGCGAGAAAGCGATCCCTAAGCTTCAATTAAGTAACAAGTATCCAGTTTAAGTAGTAGATCGGGATACACAAACTGAGCGTCCTTTACCATAGGACCGGCTATCGATAGAAGATTCATCCCTGCAGGGGTGCACTACTGTTACCCAACACGCTCGATCAACTCTGGCCGGACACACTTGCTGGGTAATGCCCGTCCTCGGAAGATCAACACAAAGCAGCGCCCTACCTAGGCTCAGCAGAGAGGTCAGCACGCCGGACTAACCTATGCACCCAGAGGTCTCGGGCCATCGCCCTGGGCATCCTGCGCGTTGCGAGACTGGCCGGGGTGCAGGCGCGACACTGAACTCGTCAGGGAAGTATCTAGCCCAATCCCGACAATCAGCCCGCACGGTGAATCGTGACGTCAGACGAGCTTTCAGGAGAAACGTACTTCGCAGAGGGTCCCATAACCATTATCCCGCGTGGAGGTAGTGCGTATAGGGCACGTCGACCCACTCAGATCACACACCCAAATCCAATAGGCTCAATTAGTATCAAGCGGAGACAATCAGAGTCTCTGATGCTCCGCCACAATGTCACACTCGAGTGCCCTTCCGGCACACCCGAAATCATAGATCCCTAGTGGGTACCCACCAGGGTGGACCCGCCTGTAACAAAGGTCAAGTAGCCGTGTGGTCAAATCATCAGGGTGAACGTATGAGGTATCACCCTCGATGTTCACACTGAGGGTTGCACGACAGAGTCGTATCGGAAGTGGAGAAGGAGGAATCACCCTCGATGACCACGACCGAACAGCTACACTGCAGAGTATTCATCAGGAGTGCGTTACGAGGTATCACCCTCGGCACTCGATAGTTACTACGCAGAGTCGTACAACTAAGGGGGGTGTGAAGTGAGGTGTCGGTCTCTAGTCGACGATCACGTTGATCGAGTCGTCGATGATCAAGCAGGGGCAACAAGGGTAAGGTGGTGGGGTCACTGATGGTTCACTACCAACCTATACTAATCAGTTTATCATAGGCAGGTAAGGTAGCAATGAACAGGTTACAACAGCAGGCTATGCATCAGAATAGGAGCATACATTAACAGTAGCAAAATCTAATGCAAGCAGGAGAATAGAATGGGCGATATCTGGAATGCTCAAGCGGGGGGCTTGCCTGGTTGCTCTGGCAAGAGGGGAAGGTCGTCAACGGGCTGCTCGTCGGTAGAGTAGTCGTATCCTGGTGCAGCGTCGTCGGTCTCAGCGTCTATCGAGAGAGAGAAGGAGGGGGAGAGAAACAATAAATTCACGGCAATAATGCAAACAATATGTATGACATGTCTAAATGATATGCCGGGGTGTTCTACTGCCTAACTAAACGATTTAGTTAATTTAGGAATTTATTTGGATTTATTTAATTAAAGTTGGGCACTATTCATTTACTGAAATCGGTCTAAAAGTTCAATGTTCTTATAGCTGCGAGCGTCTGGCGGGAATACGGAGGACGTATTCGGGTTCGTATCGTCGTTCTGAGCAAGTTTCATGTATAAAATATTTTCATCGGAGTTACGGTTTATTTAATATGATTTTCTAAAGTTTTTATTTATTTCTAGAATTTAATTAATTATTTAATTCAATATTATCCGAAACAGTGTTGATGATGACATCAACATGACATCATGCTGACGTCAGCAGGCGTCCTGACAGGGTGGGTCCCACCTGTCATAGACTGTTAGCTTAATTAGGATTAACTAATTTAATTACTGTTCAATTAACACTAACTAGTTAATTAAATTAACCTAATCAGGATTAATTAACTAATTAATTATTTAATTAATTATTTTATTTATTTTTATTTTTATTTTCTATTTCTTTTAAATCGTTTTTAGGGGGTGGGCCCCATTCGTCAGCGTCACAGGGGGGTTCGGGCCCCACTGGGCAGTGGCCCAAGGGCCACAGGCGTGCGGGTGCGGCGCCCCGTCGGGCGAACCCGGGGCACGGGCGAGCAGCCCAGGCGGGCGCGGTGAGCGCGGCAGGGGGCGAGCGGGCGCTGGGCGCGGCCGGGGCCGGAGCGCAGCGGAGCAGAGAAACAGCGGCAGCGGGGTGGCCGGAGCAGCAGCGAGAGGCGGCGCGGCACAGCGGGCACGGCGGGGCGAAGCGGGGCAAGGTCCGCGGGCAGTAGCGAGGCCGGGCACGCGCGCGCGTGTGCGAGGCCCGGCGTGGCCGAGTGCGTGCGCGCGTGGTCCAGGGATGGGTGAGCGTGGCTCGGCCGCGGTGACCGGGCGGAGAAGGGGGCGGGTCGAGAGGGTTCCTCACACACACAGCAGGGGAACGGGCGGCGTGGCTCGGAGAAGCGGCTCGAGGAGGGGACGAGGACGACGCAGTCCGGCGGGGAGGCGGCGCCGGCGAGGTGGCGTGCGACCCGGCGAACGGCAGCGAGGGCGATCCGGTGGCGGCGTCGAGCGGCGACGGGGTGGGGGGGCGCCGAGCGCTAGGCGGCTGTCCTGATGGGAGGCATCGCAGTATATCACGAAATCCTTTTGGGAATCCGGGGGTGTAATACTGGGGAGATGTCAATTTATCTTTAGTGTCTGAAAGCTTTCCTGAACATTTTTCTGTCCACTCAAATTTAACACCTTTGTGAAGCAGATATGTCAATGGTTTTGCAATCTTGGAAAAGTTCTCAACGAATCGAAGGCAATAATAGCAGTCCGAGAAAACTTCTGATGCTTAACATTCTTGGGGAGTCCAGTCAAGAATAGCCTGAACTCGTTCGGGTTAACAGCAATTCCATCCTTGGAAATCACATGTCCAAGGTAAGTTACTTCAGAAAGCCAAAATTCACAATTGGAATACTTGGCATACAACTGGTGTTTCGGAGCCTTTCTAGTACCAAACGGAGGTGTTCAGCATGTTCTTCTTTATTCTTAGAATAAATCAGGATATCCTCCAAATAAACCACGATGAATTTGTCGAGGTAATCCATGAATATAATTCATCAGACGGAGGAAAGTTGCTAGAGCATTCGTTAGGCCAAATGACATGACGGTGTATTCATAGGAGCCATAACGAGTGACGAATGCAGTCTTGGGAATATCCTCTTCACGGACACGGATCTGGTGATAACCAACTCAGGTCGAGTTTAGAGAACACCGATGATCTGCGAGAGTTGATCATAAAGATCATTGATCGGGGCAGTGGGTATTATTCTCGATTGTGGCTTGGTTAATGGGCCGATAACCTGAACCAAACAGTTAGTTCCATCCTTCTTCTTAACGAAGAGTGAAGGTGCTCCCCAAGCAGAGGAACTGGGGCGGATGAAACCACTTTTAAGTGACTTGTCGATTTTTTCCTTAAGCTCGAGTAGGTGATGCGGAGGCATCTTATAAGGTCGCTTGGCAATAGGGACGGTGCTAGGCTTCAAGTCGATGACGAACTCGACAGCTCTAGCCGGGGTTATTCCAGGAAGTCTTCTGGAAAGACGTCTAGAAAATCCGAACGACAGGAACGTTCTCGATCCTTCCAGAGGTGAGCGTTCAAAGCATTCAGAGCATAATCTGAGCTTCAGCGTCCCGAGTAATGCGGGCGGTATAGTTCACTATCTCATCGTTGGGTGAAGAAGTTGGACGACTTTAGTGGCACAATTGATCGAAGCAATGTGAGCTTTCAACCAATCCATTCCAAGTATGAGGTCTATGGTGGAAGACTTCAGGACGAGGGCGAGGCAAGGAATTCCAATCCTTTAATTTCGACGGTAACGTCAGGTGCTATTACGTCAACATGACAGTGACCTCCGGGAGTTTTAATGACTAACGGAGTATGCATTTTCTCATATCGAATGCCATGCATCAATGCAAATTTCCAGAGATGAATGAATGTGATGCTCCTGAATCAAATAAAATAGAGCAGGTACTGAGTTAACAAGAAGGGTACCCATCACAGTAGCAGGTTGATCCTGGACTTCTTCAATGTCAATGTTGTAGGCGTGTCCACGACCATGTGCAGAGACCCAGTATTATAGTTGCGGGTTTGGTGTTGACGACCATTGCCACGGCCAGCACGAGGAAAGGCTAACTGATTTGATTCTGGCGGCAGTCTTTAGCCTGGTGTCCTGGTTTGCGGCACTTGAAGATAGACCATCTTCAGGACGAAGAGGAGCATTGTTTTGAATATCTTGAGTTTTTGGTGCCTCGGCGGTGGAGGAGGCAGACGTGGTGCAGCATAGTTGTTCTTTGGCGCAGAGGTATTGGAACGGAATGCATGTTGGGGATCCAAACCGACGCTTCGATGCTGAGCCCGAAGATGAGCCAGCATCACGATGCGCTTCTGCGATTCCTTGTATTCCATCTGAGCGGTCTCAATAAGAATAGCCTTGTTCGTCAGAGTTGAAAAGTCATTGATGTCTTGAGCCGCTAGTGCAGCTTGAGGTCAGGGTGTAGTCCATTACGGAACTTCTCTGTCTGCGAGCATCTGTGGCGATGTCTTCTTCAGCATAGCGGGAGAGGTCTAGAAATCCCGCTGATAAGCTTCAACGGTCTTATTGCCCTGGGGGAGGTTACGGAACTGGGTTTCATGCGTTCCATAATTGCTTGAGGGATGTAACGTGTAGGAAAGCAGCCTGGAAATCATCCGAGGTAATGACTGTTCCAACAGGCAGAGTACGCTTGTGTGTGTCCACCATTGAGAGCGGGGCCCTTTAAGAAAAAGGCCGCGAAGTTGACGTAGTTGGCAGGGGCGATATAGTGACTCCATCTCGAGTGATGTGCGGAGCCAGTCATCGGCATCCGGGGCTGTCAAGGTTGCGGAACTGCGTTGGGTTGAGTCGCGTAAACTCTGTCAAAGTTATTGAAGCTGGGTTCTGGTTTGGTTGTTCTGATGGGAAACTGAGCCATGATTCAACCATGAACTGACGGTTGAGCTCAAACTGTTGCATCATAGCCGCCATTAGTCTGGCGGTGGTGGGCACGAACAAGGGGTAGCAACTGGTCATAGCATTAGAGACGTGCTCGAGTGGCAACCAACTCGACGGCAAGAGCCCGAACAGTGCGATCCAGAGCCTGAGTGCACTGAATCAGAACGCCCGGATCATAGCAACGAGGCTCGAACGGGGCACAGATAGCTATGTAGTATCCAGTGCATCTCCAGCAGGGGCATACGAAATGTATCGGAACTCAGAGTCATCCAAGATATCGCTGAACTGTCCTCGGGGACGTGCGACGGCAGAGTAGGCGGCATCATGGACTGCCATCTCAATCGTCATGCCGATACCATGGAAAAGGTGGTAGCTCGATGTCTGAGTCATTCTGCTGATCATAGATACGAACATCAGATGGTACTGCTGATTGAACTCACGGTATCCTCGTAAACCAAGTACTCAGGGTACCAACGGTAGCCAAGTCTGGTCATGAGAGCGATCAGGAGAGCTGGAAACCAAGGGGCATTACGAGCCCAAGTGCGAAGCACAAGCTGTGTGTAGGACGTGGTGGAAACAAACGGTCCACCTGAAACAGAGGAAATCAGATTTGTCAAATGACAATGAGAAGTTTAACACAACTCGGAGAGAAAGGTTAAACAAAACAATGGAAAGGAAAATGATTATCAAATAATCAGATCAATGACAGGGATCGCACAGATATCCAGCTCTCCGGGTAGACGGGATTTACGAGATCTAAGTGTCGGCGTTAGTAAATTTATTTAAACCGAGTAGAAGAGAGATCAGAGTCCCAGAGTAAGGAAGGAATAAAAGATCCTAATACCACCCAGTTGGCGACGTGGGGCCGTAAGCCACACAGTCAAGTTAGTAAATTAGTTTTGGTTTCTAGACTCAACTTCGGCCAAGGAATTGGAAGGGGGCTTCCTACAAGGCAGTCGGCTCTAATACCAACTTGTGGCGCCCCCACTCAATCGTACACTAATCATACACGCAAACGTGTACGATCAAACAGGGACTCAGGGAAGATATCACAAACACAAATCTAACACCATTTAAACGGAGGTCCACAATATTACAAACCAGGGATCCGAAGATCCGAATACATAAGTCAGTCATACAAATATTATCTGAGTACAGACATAGTTAGACAAGTTTTGCCTTAAGAAGGCTAGCACAAACAGCGACACTAGATCGAAAGGGGTTGGCCTCCTGCCTGGGAGCCTCCGATCCTACTCCTGGTCATCTCGCTCGATCCGTAGTGTAAGTACCCTCTGGACCCTCCTGGTAGTAACGTCCGGTGGTGGCATCTAGCTCCAGGACTCCATCGTCTGATGTATCATCAATGTGGGGTATATGGGGAAAAGAGAAAGTAAAGCACCATGAGTACTCATCCGAAGTACTCAGCAAGCAAGGATCTATACTACATATGCAAACATTATCAATGGAGAAGGCTGTATATTTGGACGGGCTGCAGAAATGCCAGAATAGAGAGAAGGCCTAGTCCTATCGAAGACTAGCATCTTCAAACATTTCACAAGGCCATCATCTTGCAGCAGTAGAAGAGAGTAGAATAGCATTTTATTTAGCCAACATGTTGAGTACAGCTTAAAGATCCTTCCTCGACTCCCAAGCGAGGGGGGGATATGGAGGGGGGTTTGGGCCGGCCGGTTGGTGGGCTGGCCGGCTGTTGGCTAGTTGGGCCACCTGGCCCAGGGGAGAGGGGGATTTCTTTTTCTCTTTTCTTTTCTCTTTTATTTATTTCCTTTACTCTGTTTAGTAAATAGCTAGGCCTCAAAATGGTTTTTGTAAAACATGAGACCTAGTTCATAAATACCAGTGCATTATTCCCTAACACCTAAAATTAGTTTGGACAAAATATAATTCCATATTTATTTTAGATTTAATAAATGGTTATTAAATATTATCTTTATCCACTGTTTGAGGTTGTTCGAGTCACTTATCCAATTCCAATGATGTCGGTTTCAATTTTAGAATAGCCTCTGGAATATTTGTTATTTATCTGACATTTTAGTTTCTGTGTTTGAACAACTTTTATATTTCACTTTCATTTAAATTTGAATCTGACTTAGGAGTTGAAATGCGATATGATGCTAATGATGATTATGCAGTGTTAATCTCGCTGACATGTCATTATCAAAAGTGATTACTGTTGCTAATCACCGGGGGTGTTACAATTCTCCTCATCTATTAATAATTCTAGTCCCGAGAATTAAGAGGAAGACTGAAAGAAAGAGGGGTATTATTCACGAAGACGATCCTCGCGTTCCCAAGTGGCCTCATCTTCAGAATGATTTGACCACTGAACCTTGAGGAATTTGATTGACTTTTGACGAGTCCGACGTTCAGCTTTCTCAAGAACACGGATGGGATATTCTGGATAGGACAGATCTTCCCGTAATTCAAGCACTTCATGATCCACAGCTCTAATAGGATCCTTGAAGCAGCGGCGGAGTTGGGATACATGAAAAACATCATGTACTTGGGAAAGATTAGGCGGCAACTGCAATTGATATGCCACTTCTCCTCGACGGGCAAGAATACGGAATGGGCCAATGTAGCGAGGAGCTAACTTGCCTTTGATTCCGAACCGATGAGTGCCTTTCAACGGAGTGACGCGGAGGTAAGCTTGCTCGCCAGGTTGATAGACTATTTCCTGGTGCTTTCGGTCATAGTTGCTCTTCTGACGAGACTGAGCAGCTTTCAAATGTTCACGGACAATGCGGACTTGATCTTCTTCTTGCTGAATAATGTCCGGTCCGACGAGTGAGCGTTCCCCAGTTTCTGACCAATTCAGAGGGGTTTGACACTTACGACCGTATAGAACTTCAAACGGTGCCATCTTCAGACTAGCTTGATAGCTATTGTTGTAAGAGAATTCGGCATACGGGAGAGATTCCTCCCATTTCTTACCGAAGGAGATGACGCAAGCTCGAAGCATATCTTCGAGCACTTGATTAACTCGTTCAACTTGACCCTGTGACAGAGGGTGAAAAGCGGTGCTAAAAGACAGGTGTGTTCCCATAGCTTCTTGGAAACTATTCCAGAATCTGGAGGTGAAGAGGCTGCCACGATCGGAACTGATCTCCAACGGAACACCATGGAGTGACACAATTCGGGAAACATACAAGTCTGCTATCTGGCTAGCAGTGATTGTCTCTTTAACTGGCAGAAAGTGGGCAACCTTAGAGAATCGGTCAATGACGACAAATATAGCATCATTACCCTTCTGGGATTTGGGAAAACCAGTAATGAAATCCATTTGGACCTTGTCCCATTTCCATTCAGGAATTGTAAGGGGTTGCAGAGTTCCTGCGGGCCTTTGATGTTGAGCTTTAACGCGGCAGCAAACGTCACACTCAGAAACATAACGAGCATTATCTCGCTTCATATTGGGCCACCAGTATCTCTGGCAAATGTCACGGTACATCTTTGTGCTACCAGGATGAATTGACAAAGGAGTGTCATGAGCTTCCATCATAACATGTTCTCTCTCATCTTTGAACTTAGGTACGAAGAGATGGTGTTGGAAAAATAGGATCCCATCATTATCAAGATGGAACTCCGACGGTTTTCCTTTTTCAAGGTATCGCTTAATCCTTTCAACTTCAGAGTCATACCGTTGCATAGTTTTGATGAGGTGTTCTAAATCTGGTTCGACAACGAGGGTATTGAGATAACCCTGTGGAACAATATGGAGGTTCAATTTACGAAACTCTTCATAAAGAAGAGGTTGTGATTCCTGAACCATATGGTTGCTGCAATAAGCCTTGCGGCTCAAAGCATCGGCCATTACATTGCCTTGCCAGGGGTGTATGAGATATTCATATCATAATCGGCAATTGCCTCGAGCCATCTTTGTTGACGAAGGTTCAGATCCGGTTGAGTATATAAATACTTCAAACTTTGATGATCCGTATATATCTCACAACGGTTACCGAGAAGGTAATGTCGCCATAGCTTCAGGGCATAAATAACCGCAGAAAGTTCGAGATCGTGCACTGGGTAATTTTCTTCGTGAGGACGCAATTGTCGGGAGGCATAAGCAATCACCTTGCGTTCTTGCATTAGGACACAGCCTAATCCTTGATGGGAGGCATCGCAGTATATCACGAAATCCTTTTGGGAATCCGGGGGTGCTAATACTGGGGCAGATGTCAATTTATCTTTTAGTGTCTGAAAGCTTTCCTGACATTTTTCTGTCCACTCAAATTTAACACCTTTGTGAAGCAGATATGTCAATGGTTTTGCAATCTTGGAAAAGTTCTCAACGAATCGAAGGCAATAACTAGCAAGTCCGAGAAAACTTCTGACTTGCTTAACATTCTTCGGGGGAGTCCAGTCAAGAATAGCCTGAACTCGTTCGGGGTTAACAGCAATTCCATCCTTGGAAATCACATGTCCAAGGTAAGTTACTTCAGAAAGCCAAAATTCACATTTGGAATACTTGGCATACAACTGGTGTTCTCGGAGCCTTTCTAGTACCAAACGGAGGTGTTCAGCATGTTCTTCTTTATTCTTAGAATAAATCAGGATATCCTCCAAATAAACCACGATGAATTTGTCGAGGTAATCCATGAATATATAATTCATCAGACGGGAGAAAGTTGCTAGAGCATTCGTTAGGCCAAATGACATGACGGTGTATTCATAGGAGCCATAACGAGTGACGAATGCAGTCTTGGGAATATCCTCTTCACGGACACGGATCTGGTGATAACCCAACCTCAGGTCGAGTTTAGAGAACACCGATGATCCTGCGAGTTGATCATAAAGATCATTGATCCGGGGCAGTGGGTATTTATTCTCGATTGTGGCTTGGTTAATGGGCCGATAATCCTGAACCAAACAGTTAGTTCCATCCTTCTTCTTAACGAAGAGTGAAGGTGCTCCCCAAGCAGAGGAACTGGGGCGGATGAAACCACTTTTAAGTGACTTGTCGATTTCTTCCTTAAGCTCGAGTAGGTGATGCGGAGGCATCTTATAAGGTCGCTTGGCAATAGGGACGGTGCTAGGCTTCAAGTCGATGACGAACTCGACAGCTCTAGCCGGGGGTATTCCAGGAAGTTCTTCTGGAAAGACGTCTAGAAAATCTCGAACGACAGGAACGTTCTCGATCCCTTCCAGAGGTGAGGCGTTCAAAGCATTCAGAGCATATATCTGAGCTTCAGCGTCCCGAGTAATGCGGGCGGTATAGTTCACTATCTCATCGTTGGGGTGAAGAAGTTGGACGACTTTAGTGGCACAATTGATCGAAGCAATGTGAGCTTTCAACCAATCCATTCCAAGTATGAGGTCTATGGTGGAAGACTTCAGGACGATGGGCGAGGCAAGGAATTCCAATCCTTTAATTTCGACGGTAACGTCAGGTGCTATTACGTCAACATGACAGTGACCTCCGGGAGTTTTAATGACTAACGGAGTATGCATTTTCTCATATCGAATGCCATGCATCAATGCAAATTTTCCAGAGATGAATGAATGTGATGCTCCTGAATCAAATAAAATAGAAGCAGGTACTGAGTTAACAAGAAGGGTACCCATCACAGTAGCAGGTTGATCCTGGACTTCTTCAATGTCAATGTTGTAGGCGTGTCCACGACCATGTGCAGCAGACCCAGTATTATAGTTGCGGGTTTGGTTGTTGCCACGACCATTGCCACGGCCAGCACGAGGAAAGGCTAACTGATTCTGATTCTGGCGGCAGTCTTTAGCCTGGTGTCCTGGTTTGCGGCACTTGAAGCATAGACCATCTTCAGGACGAAGAGGAGCATTGTTTTGAATATCTTGAGTTTTTGGCTGCCTCGGCGGTGGAGGAGGCAGACGTGGTGCAGCATAGTTGTTCTTTGGCGCAGAGGTATTGGAACGGAATGCATTGTTGGGGATCCAAACTCGACGCTTCGATGCTGAGCCCGAAGATGAGCCAGCATCACGATAGCGCTTCTGCGATTCCTTGTATTCCATCTGAGCGGTCTCAATAAGAATAGCCTTGTTCGTCAGAGTTGAAAAGTCATTGATGTCTTGAGCAGCTAGTGCAAGCTTGAGGTCAGGGTGTAGTCCATTACGGAACTTCTCTTGTCTGCGAGCATCTGTGGCGATGTCTTCTTCAGCATAGCGGGAGAGGTCTAGAAATTCCCGCTGATAAGCTTCAACGGTCTTATTGCCCTGGGTGAGGTTACGGAACTGGGTCTTCATGCGTTCCATAATTGCTTGAGGGATGTAACGTGTACGGAAAGCAGCCTGGAACTCATACCAGGTAATGACTGTTCCAACAGGCAGAGTACGCTTGTGTGTGTCCCACCATTGAGCAGCGGGGCCCTTTAAGAAAAAGGCCGCGAAGTTGACGTAGTTGGCAGGGGCGACATTAGCTGACTCCATCTCGTGAGTGATGTCGCGGAGCCAGTCATCGGCATCCAGGGGCTTGTCAGAGTTGCGGAACTGCGTTGGGTTGAGTCGCGTAAACTCTGTCAAAGTTATTGAAGCTGGGTTCTGGTTCTGGTTGTTCTGATGCGGAAACTGAGCCATGATTCCAACCATGAACTGACGGTTGAGCTCAAACTGTTGCATCATAGCCGCCATATAGTCTGGCGGTGGTGGGCACGAACAGCGGGTAGCAACTGCGTCATAGCATCGTAGAGACGTGCTCGAGTGGCAACCAACTCGACGGCAAGAGCCCGAACAGTGCGATCCAGAGCCTGAGTGCACTGAATCAGAACGCCCGGATCATAGCAACGAGGCTCGAACGGGGCACAGATAGCTATGTAGTATCCAGTAGCATCTCCAGCAGGGGCATACGAAATGTATCGGAACTCAGAGTCATCCAAGATATCGCTGAACTGTCCTCGGGGACGTGCGACGGCAGAGTAGGCGGCATCATGGACTGCCATCTCAATCGTCATGCCGATACCATGGAAAAGGTGTAGCTCGATGTCTGAGTCATTCTGCTGATCATAGATACGAACATCAGCATGGTACTGCTCCTGATTGAACTCACGGTAATCCTCGTAAACCAAGTACTCAGGGTACCAACGGTAGCCAAGTCTGGTCATGAGAGCGATCAGGAGAGCTGGAAACCAAGGGGCATTACGAGCCCAAGTGCGAAGCACAAGCTGTGTCGTAGGACGTGGTGGAAACAAACGGTCCACCTGAAACAGAGGAAATTCAGATTTGTCAAATGACAATGAGAAGTTTAACACAACTCGGAGAGAAAGGTTAAACAAAACAATGGAAAGGAAAATGATTATCAGACTAATCAGATCAATGACAGGGAAATCGCACAGATATCCAGCTCTCCGGGTAGACGGGATTTACGAGATCCTAAGTGTCGGCGTTAGTAAAATTTATTTAAACCGAGTAGAAGAGAGATCAGAGTCCCAGAGTAAGGACAAGGAATAAAAGATCCTAATACCACCCAGTTGGCGACGTGGGCCCGTAAGCCACACAGTCAAGTTAGTAAATTAGTTTTTCGGTTTCTAGACTCAACTTC
The DNA here is from genome assembly GCA_011799875.1 of Thinopyrum elongatum. NCBI lineage: Eukaryota > Viridiplantae > Streptophyta > Magnoliopsida > Poales > Poaceae > Thinopyrum > Thinopyrum elongatum. The sequence goes on along the minus strand of JAAAXO010000635.1, from coordinate 16,066 downwards.
GGCCAAGGAATTGGAAGGGGGCTTCCTACAGGCAGTCGGCTCTAATACCAACTTGTGGCGCCCCCGACTCAATCGTACACTAATCATACACGCAAACGTGTACGATCAAGCACAGGGACTCACGGGAAGATATCACAACACAACTCTAACACAATTTAAACGGAGGTCCACAATATTACAAACCAGGGATCCGAAGATCCGAATACATAAGTCAGTCATACAAATATTATCTGAGTACAGACATAGTTAGACAAGTTTTGCCTTAAGAAGGCTAGCATAAACAGCGACACTAGATCGAAAGGCGTTGGCCTCCTGCCTGGGAGCCTCCGATCCTACTCCTGGTCATCTCGCTCGATCCAGTAGTAAGTACCCTCTGGACCCTCCTGGTAGTAAGCTCCGGTGGTGGCATCTAGCTCCAGGACTCCATCGTCTGATGTATCATCAATGTGGGGTATATGGGGAAAAGAGAAAGTAAAGCAACCATGAGTACTCATCCGAAGTACTCAGCAAGCAAGGATCTATACTACATATGCAACATTATCAATGGAGAAAGGCTGTATATTTGGACTGGGCTGCAGAAATGCCAGAATAGAGAGAAGGCCTAGTCCTATCGAAGACTAGCATCTTCAAACATCTTCACAAGGCCATCATCTTGCAGCAGTAGAAGAGAGTAGAATAGCATTTTATTTAGCAAACATGTTGAAGTACAGCTTAAAGATCCTTCCTCGACTCCCAAGCGAGAAAGCGATCCCTAAGCTTCAATTAAGTAACAAGTATCCAGTTTAAGTAGTAGATCGGGATACACAAACTGAGCGTCCTTTACCATAGGACCGGCTATCGATAGAAGATTCATCCCTGCAGGGGTGCACTACTGTTACCCAACACGCTCGATCAACTCTGGCCGGACACACTTGCTGGGTAATGCCCGTCCTCGGAAGATCAACACAAATCAGCGCCCTACCTAGGCTCGGCAGAGAGGTCAGCACGCCGGACTAACCTATGCACCCAGAGGTCTCGGGCCATCGCCCTGGGCATCCTGCGCATTGCGAGACTGGCCGGGGTGCAGGCGCGACACTGAACTCGTCAGTGAAGTATCCAGCCCAATCCCGACAATCAGCCCGCACGGTGAATCGTGACGTCAGACGAGCTTTCAGGAGAAACGTACTTCGCAGAGGGTCCCATAACCATTATCCCGCGTGGTGGTATTGCGTATAGGGCACGTCGACCCACTCAGATCACACACCCAAATCCAATAGGCTCAATTAGTATCAAGCGGAGACAATCAGAGTCTCTGATGCTCCGCCACAATGTCACACTCGAGTGCCCTTCCGGCACACCCGAAATCATAGATCCCCAGCGGGTACCCACCAGGGTGGACCCGCCTGTAACAAAGGTCAAGTAGCCGTGTGGTCAAATCATCAGGGTGAACGTATGAGGTATCACCCTCGAGGTTCACACTGAGGGTTGCACGACAGAGTCGTATCGGAAGTGGAGAAGGAGGAATCACCCTCGATGACCACGACCGAACAGCTACACTGCAGAGTATTCATCAGGAGTGCGTTACGAGGTATCACCCTCGGCACTCGATAGTTACTACGCAGAGTCGTACAACTAAGGGTTGTGAAGTGAGGTGTCGGTCTCTAGTCGACGATCACGTTGATCGAGTCGTCGATGATCAAGCAGGGGCAACAAGGGTAAGGTGGTGGGGTCACTGATGGTTCACTACCAACCTATACTAATCAGTTTATCATAGGCAGGTAAGGTAGCAATGAACAGGTTACAACAGCAGGCTATGCATCAGAATAGGAGCATACATTAACAGTAGCAAAATCTAATGCAAGCAGGAGAATAGAATGGGCGATATCTGGAATGCTCAAGGGGGGGGCTTGCCTGGTTGCTCTGGCAAGAGGGGAAGGTCGTCAACGGGCTGCTCGTCGGTAGAGTAGTCGTATCTTGGTGCAGCGTCGTCGGTCTCAGCGTCTATCGAGAGAGAGAAGGAGGGGGAGAGAAACAATAAATTCACGGCAATAATGCAAACAATATGTATGACATGTCTAAATGATATGCCGGGGTGTTCTACTGCCTAACTAAACGATTTAGTTAATTTAGGAATTTATTTGGATTTATTTAATTAAAGTTGGGCACTATTCATTTACTGAAATCGGTCTAAAAGTTCAATGTTCTTATAGCTGCGAGCGTCTGACGGGAATACGGAGGACGTATTCGGGTTCGTATCGTCGTTCTGAGCAAGTTTCATGTATAAAATATTTTCATCGGAGTTACGGTTTATTTAATATGATTTTCTAAAGTTTTTATTTATTTCTGGAATTTAATTAATTATTTAATTCAACATTATCCGAAACAGTGCTGATGATGACATCAGCATGACATCATGCTGACGTCAGCAGGCGTCCTGACAGGGTGGGTCCCACCTGTCATAGACTGTTAGCTTAATTAGGATTAACTAATTTAATTACTGTTCAATTAACACTAACTAGTTAATTAAATTAACCGAATCAGGATTAATTAACTAATTAATTATTTAATTAATTATTTTATTTATTTTTATTTTTATTTTCTATTTCTTTTAAATCGTTTTTAGGGGGTGGGCCCCATTCGTCAGCGTCACAGGGGGTTTCGGGCCCCACTGGGCAGTGGCCCAGGGGCCACAGGCGTGCGGGCGCGGCGCCCCGTCGGGCGAACCCGGGGCACGGGCGAGCGGCCCAGGCGGGCGCGGTGAGCGTGGCAGGGGGCGAGCGGGCGCTGGGCGCGGCCGGGGCCGGAGCGCGGCGGAGCAGAGTAACAGCGGCAGCGGGGTGGCCGGAGCAGCAGCGAGAGGCGGCGCGGCACAGCGGGCACGGCGGGGCGAAGCGGGGCAAGGTCCGCGGGCAGTAGCGAGGCAGGGCACGCGCGCGCGTGTGCGAGGCCCGGCGTGGCCGAGTGCGTGCGCGCGTGGTCCAGGGATGGGTGAGCGTGGCTCGGCCGCGGTGACCGGGCGGAGAAGGGGGCGGGTCGAGAGGGTTCCTCACCCACGCAGCAGGGGAACGGGCGGCGTGGCTCGGAGAAGCGGCTCGAGGAGGGGACGAGGACGACGCAGTCCGGCGGGGAGGCGGCGCCGGCGAGGTGGCGTGCGACCCGGCGAACGGCAGCGAGGGCGATCCGGTGGCGGCGTCGAGCGGCGACGGGGTGGGGGGGCGCCGAGCGCTAGGCGGCTGGTCGGGGAAGAGGTGAGGACGGGGCGGCGTCGGTGTGGCGGCGGCGTCGGCGCTGGCCGATCGGCCTCAAAACCATTTATTCCCTTTACTCTGCTAGTAAATAGCTAGGCCTCAAAATGGTTTTTGTAAAACATGAGACCTAGTTCATAAATACCAGTGCATTATTCCCTAACACCTAAAATTAGTTTGGACAAAATATAATTCCATATTTATTTTAGATTTAATAAATGGTTATTAAATATTATCTTTATCCACTGTTTGAGGTTGTTCGAGTCACTTATCCAATTCCAATGATGTCGGTTTCAATTTTAGAATAGCCTCTGGAATATTTGTTATTTATCTGACATTTTAGTTTCTGTGTTTGACCAACTTTTATATTTCACTTTCATTTAAATTTGAATCTGACTTAGGAGTTGAAATGCGATATGATGCTAATGATGATTATGCAGTGTTAATCTCGCTGACATGTCATTATCAAAAGTGATTACTGTTGCTAATCACCGGGGGTGTTACACGGGTTTAGGGTTTATGACAATTTTTTAAAATCACTAAATACCAAAGGGAAAATAGAGTTTTGGGACGTTTTAGACGTTTTAGGGTTTAGGGCTAGGGTTTAGATTTCCAAGTTTAGGGTTAGCTTTTATGGATTGAACCATTAGTGTTTACTGTTTATAATAGAGTGTCAGGCGTTTTAAGTCCCGGGTTTAGGGTTTATGACAATTTTTTAAAATCACTAAATACCAAAGGGAAAATAGAGTTTTTTGACGTCTTAGACGTTTTAGGGTTTAGGGCTAGGGTTTAGATTTCCAAGTTTAGGGTTAGCTTTTATGGATTGAACCCTTAGTGTTTACAATTTAGAATAGAGTGTCAGACGTTTTAAGTCCCGGGTTTAGGGTTTAGGACAATTTTTTAAAATCACTAAATTCCAAAGGGAAAATACAGTTTTTGGACGTTTTAGACGTTTTAGGATTTAGGGCTAGGGTTTAGATTTCCAAGTTTAGGGTTAGGTTTTATGGTTTGAATCTATAGTGTTTACTGTTTAGAATAGAGTTTCAGACGTTTTAAGTCCCAGGTTTAGGGTTTAGGAAAAAATTTTAAAATCACAAAATTCCAAAGGGAAAATAGAGTTTTTGGATGTTTTACACGTTTTAGGGTTTAGGGCTAGGGTTTAGATTTCAGAGTTTAGGGTTAGGTTTTATGGTTTGAACCTTTAGTGTTTACTGTTTAGTATAGAGTGTCGGACGTTTTAAGTCCCGGGTTTAGGGCTTAGGATAATTTATTAAAATCACTAAATTCCAAAGGGAAAATAGAGTTTTTGGATGTTTTAGACGTTTTATGGTTTAGGGCTAGGGTTTAGATTTCCATGTTTAGGGTTAGGTTTTATGGATTGAACCTTTAGTGTTTACTGTTTAGAATAGAGTTTCGGACGTTTTAAGTCCCGGGTTTAGGGTTTAGTACAATTTATTAAAATCACAAAATTCGAAAGGGAAAATAGAGTTTTTGGACGTTTTAGATGTTTTATGGTTTAGGGCTAGGGTTTAGATTTCCAAGTTTAGGTTTAGGTTTAAGAGTTTGAACCTTTAGTGTTTACTGTTTAGAATAGAGTTTCGGAGGTTTTAAGTCCCGGGTTTAGGGTTTTCAGAGTTCATTTGTAGTGCATTTCAATTTTAGCCTAATTTAGCTCAAAGAATCATTAAATGCATGAAAAAAATAGCAAATGAAGTCTAAAAGGGTTGAAATTTAAGGATGTGGCTTTGAATGGATCATATTGAACACACACAAATTCTGGAGTTGAAATAAGATTTAAAAAATGAAATGTCTTTGTAACAGCTATGTTTTCGTCCGTAACCCTGTTACTTCGAAAGAGATGGTCCATTTTGTACACGAAGTGCATCCAATTTCTGCCATTACCGTCTCAACTTTTTAGCACAAGCTAGTTCGGTGAAATGATGATACCATGCCAAGTTTCAGGGTTTCAGAGTTCATTTGTAGTGCTTTTCAATTTCAGGCTAATTTAGCTCAAAGAATCATTAAATGCAAGAAAAAATAGAAAATGAAGTAAAAAAGGGTTGAAATTTAAGGATGTGGCTTTGACTGGTTCATATTGAACACACAAAAATTCTGGAGTTGAAATAAGATTATAAAAATGAAATGTCTTTGTAATAGTTGAGTTTCAATTTGTACACGAAGTGCATCCAGTTTTTGCCATAACCCTCTCAACTTTTTAGCACAAGCTATTTGGGTGAAATGATGATACCATGCAAAGTTTCAGTATTTTCAGAGTTCATTTATAGTGCTTTTCAATTTCAGCGTAATTTAGCTCAAAGAATCATTAAATGCATGAAAAAAATAGCAAATGAAGTCAAAAAGGCTTGAAATTTAAGGATGTGGTTTGAATTGTTCATATTGAACACACAAAAATTCTTCAGTTAATATAAGTTTAAAAATGAAATGTGGTCAAACTTTGGTCAAACAGTGGTCAAACAGTGGTCAAAATGATTCATAAATATTAGTGTTAATAAAAATTATTGTTTTTTAGAATAATAATTTCAAACTCAAACGGTGATGCGTGTGACATCATGGTCACATTTTTTGATAATAATGGGATATATATTTGTCAAATTTTGATTACAGATTTAAAGGTATAAAAATAAATGCGATAATATAATAAAATAATATTCCTTATTTTATTTTCATGAAATTCAATATTATTATTACTTATTTTATTTTGATCTTTTTGAATTATTTTGGATTTTTTGATTTTTTTTTGTTTTTTGAGAATTTTTTATTTTTTTTGTAATTTTTTCCATTTTTTGAAGTATTTTTGAGTTTTTAAATTAATCATTATTGTTTTTTAATCATTGTTGTTTAATTTAATAATTGTATGGAATTCAAAAAATTAAATCATGTGACATCAAGACCTAAGGGTTACCAGGATTGATAGCTTACTATTGCAAGGAAAACAACAAGTGCAGACTTAGAAACTAGGGGAGATAGAACCTGAAAGTTAAGCATGCTCGGACTGGAGTAGTGAGAGGATGGGTGACTGGCCGGGAAGTTAGACGATTTGGAATGAGTGCTGATTAGAGATTAGAGATTAAATTCTGAAGCAGTGAGGAGGGGTGATTAGAGATTAAATTGTCAAATAATTCAAAGATTTAAAAATCAGAAGAAAACTAAAAACAAATCAAAACACTTTAAAAAAATTAGAAAAAAAATTCGAATTTTTTTTCCTTTAGTCCTGGTTGGTACACCAACCGAGACTAAAATTTCTCCAGCGCACGCACAGAGAGCGGCCACGTGGAGGGCCTTTAGTCCCGGTTCGTGACACAACCGGGGCTAAAGGGGGGGCCTTTAGTCCCAACAATTTTGTCCCGTTTCAAGAACCGGGACTAAAGGCCCTCTGGAACCGAGACTAAAGGCCCGTTTTCCGTTTCGAAATTTTTTTAAAATCACAAAATTCCAAAGGGAAAATAGAGTTTTTGGATGTTTTAGACATTTTTAGGGTTTAGGGCTGGGGTTTAGATTTCAGAGTTTAGGGTTAGGTCTTATGGTTTGGACCTTTAGTGTTTACTGTTTAGAATAGAGTTTCAGACGTTTTCAGTCCTGGGTTTAGGGCTTAGGAATTTTTTTTAAAATCACTAAATTCCAAAGGGAAAATAGCGTTTTAGACGTTTTAGGGTTTAGGGCTAGGGTTTAGATTTCCAAGTCTAGGGTTAGGTTTTATGGTTTGAACCTTTAGTGTTTACTGTTTAGAACGGAGTTTCAGACGTTTTAAGTCCCGGGTTTGGAGTTTAGGACAATTTTTTAAAATCACAAAATTCCAAAGGGAAAAAAGAGTATTTGGACGTTTTAGACGTTTTAGGGTTTAGGGCTTGGGTTTCGATTTCAGAGTTTAGGGTTAGGATTTATGGTTTGAACCTTTAGTGTTTACTGTTTAGAATATAGTGTCAGACGTTTTATGTCTCGGGTTTAGGGTTTAGGACAATTTTTTTAGATCACTAAATTCCAAAGGGAAAATAGAGTTTTTGGACGTTTTAGGATTTAGGGCTAGGGTTTAGATTTCCAAGTTTAGGGTTAGGTTTTATTGGTTGAATCTTTAGTGTTTACTGTTTAGAACAGAGTTTCGGACGTTTTAAGTCCCGGGTTTAGGGTTTAGGACAATTTTTGAAAATCACTAAATTCCATAGGGAAAATAGAATTTTTGGACGTTTTAGGGTTTAGGGCTAGGGTATAGATTTCCAAGTTTAGCGTTAGGTTTTATGGTTTGAACCTTTAGTGTTTACTGTTTAGAATAGAGTTTCGGACGTTTTATGTCCCGGGTTTAGGGTTTAGGACAATTTTCTAAAATCACAAAATTCCAAAGGAAAATACAGTTTTTGGACGTTTTAGGGTTTAGGGCTAGGATTTAAATTTCAGAGTTTAGGGTTAGGTTTTATGGTTTGAACCTTTAGTGTTTACTATTTAGAATAGAGTTTCGGACGTTTTAAGTCCCGGGTTTAGGGTTTAGGACAATTTTTTAAAAGAACTAAATTCCAAAGGGAAAATAGAGTTTTTGGACGTTTTAGACGTTTTAGGGTTTAGGGCTAGGGTTTGGATTTCCATGTTTAGGGTTAATGTTTTATGGTTTGAATCTTTAGTGTTTACTGTTTAGAATATAGTTTCAGACGTTTTAAGTTCCAGGTTTAGGGTTTTGGACAATTTTTTAAAATCACAAAATTTCAAAGGGAAAATAGAGTTTTTGGACGTTTTAGACGTTTTTAGGGTTTAGTGCTGGGGTTTAGATTTCAGAGTTTAGGGTTAGGTTTTATGGTTTGAACCTTTAGTGTTTACTGTTTAGAATAGAGTTTTAGACGTTTTAAGTCCTGGGTTTAGGGCTTAGGAATTTTTTTTAAAATCACTAAATTCCAAAGGGAAAATAGTGTTTTTGGACGTTTTAGACGTTTTAGGGTTTAGATTTCTAAGTCTAGGGTTAGTGTAACACCCCCTGTATTAAGCTACAGAGATCACCCTTTTGATGAGGCCATGTCATCATGATTAATAGTGCATAATCATCATTAGCATCATATTGCATTTCAACTCCTAAGTCAAATTCAAATTTAAATGAAAGTGGAGTATAAAAGTTGTCCAACATAGAAACTAAAATGTCAGATAAATAACAAATATTCCAGAGGCTATTCTAAAATTGAAACCAACATCATTGGAATTGGATAAGTGACTCGAACAACCTCAAACAGTGGATAAAGATGGTATTTAATAACCATTTATTAAATCTGAAATAAATATGGAATTATGTTTTGTCCAAACTAATTTTAGGTGTTAAGGAATAATGCAATGGTATTTATGAAATAGGTCACACTTTTTACAAAAACCATTTGGGGCCTAAACATTTAACAGTAGAGAAAAGAGAATAAAGAAAAGGAAAAAGAAACAGAAAAGGAAAAAAAGAGCAACACCCCCCCCCCGACTGGGCTCGGCCCAGCAAGACCACGGGCCGCCAGGCCGGCCCAGCCGGCACCTACTTAGCCGGCCAACCCCCCCGGCCAAAACCTAACCCTACCCCCGATCCCCCCCCCTCCCCCTCGATCTCTCTCCTCCCCCCCATCTGGATGGGCGCAGGCCGATCCCGTCCGCCTCGTCGTCGACGCCGCTCGCCGACGCCCGCGCCCGTGCGCCTCCCCTCGTCAGCCCCCACCTCCCGATCCAGATCGGGATCGGGATCGCGGGGAACGACCCCGTTTCCCTCGGTCGCGGCGACACCGCCGCCGCTCGCCTGTCGCGTTGGACGCCTCCTCCCGGATCCAGATCTCCCTCGCCGACCTCCCTCGACGCCCTCGCCTCCCGCCCAGATGCCGCCGCTGCCTCCCTCGGCCGCACGACGCCACGGCCGGAGCTCTCCCTCGCCGGTCTGCTGTCTACGTCGCCGTCTTGTCCCCGGGCCTGCTCCCCGTCGCGTCGTCCTCGTGACCACCCGACCCCGAGCCCGTCCGCTACGGATTCCCGCGGTGAGCCTCGGGCTCTCCCCCCTCTTCTCGCGCAGAGCCAGACGCCCTGGCCTGGGCGCCGCGCTCGGGCCTTGGTGTGTCGCATCGCGCTGGAGCGGAACCGCAAACTGCTTCGCTAGCGGGCCCAGCGTCGCTCCTCGCCGCCAACCGCCCGCGTCCGCACCCCCGCTCCGCCTCCGCCGCGACCGCCGCCGCTGCGCTCCAGAACCACGCTGCTGCGCCCGCGGCCGCTCCACCTACCGCGCCGCTCGTCCAGCCTCCGCCCTCCGTGTCCTCGCCGCGCCCGCGCCCGCCGACACCCGGCGTCCCCTTGGGCACCGGACATGTCCTGTCCCGAAAGGGCACGCCCCGGACTGTCCGCCCCTGGGCCACTGCCCAGTGGGGCCCGAACCCCCTGTGACGCTGACGAATGGGGCCCACGGCCCGAAAACGTTTTAAGAAAATAGAAATAAAAATAAATAATTAAAATAATTAAAATAATTAATTATATATTAATTATTAATTATTAAATTAATAATCCTGATTAGGTTAATCTAATTAACAATTAGTGTTAATTAAACAGTAATCAGTAATTACAATTAATGTAAACCTAATAACCTAACAGCCTATGACAGTGGGACCACCCCTGTCAGGTGACTGCTGACGTCAGCATGATGTCATGCTGACGTCATCAATTACGTTTCGGGATAAGTTGAATTAAATAATTAATTAAAATTTCAGAAATTAATAAAAACTTTAGAAAATCATATCTTTTAAACCATAACTCCGATGAAAATATTTTTATACATGAAACTGCTCAAACGACGATACGAACCCGGATACGCCCTCGGTATGCTCCGTCAGTACGCCGCAGCTATGAGAACGTTGAACAATTAGACCGATTTCTGATAAATGAATAGTGTTCCAACTTAATTAAATAAATCCGAATAATTCCTAAATTAACTAAAATCGCTTAGTTAGGCCTGTATATCACCCCGGCATAATCATTTGAGACATGTCATGCATCCCTGTTGCATTATGGCCGTGTGTTATGTTTTCTTCCCCCTCTTCTCTTCGGTAGACTACGAACCGACGCAGCTGCCGTGCCGTTGCCACCGACCGCCTACTTGTTGACGACCCCTACTTTGCCAGAGCAACCAGACAATCCCCCACCTTGATCACCCAGATATCGCCTATTCTCCTCTATACTGCTTGCATTAGAGTAGTGTAGCATGATACTGCTTCGGTTAATCCTATTATGCTGCATAGCCTGTCATTGTTGTACTGTTGTTGATCCTTACCTGCAATCCTTAATGCTAGTGTAGATGCTAGTTTAATCATCATTTGGCCTCGCATTCTGTTTCATTCTGCCTTGCACTACTAATCGGGCACGTGATCATCGGGGAGGGTGATCACGGGTGTTAATACTAGACATATAGGATACTATACAGATTGTGACTAAAGTCGGGCGTGCCGAAGAGACCGCGAAGTGATCACCTGATTCGGAGGGGCTGAAAGACTCGTTTGGTCCCAACGACCCTGAGTGGATTTGTGGCGGAGTCGACAGGGCATTTGTGAACGCACCTAGGAGAACAGGTGGGCCGAGGCCCTGTCGGCCGTTCGGTTTTACTTCATAATAGCACGCTAACGAGATTGGATATTTGATCTGAGTCTGGCCAGCTGGACTATACCACAAACCAATACGTATAACGCGGGAGTAAGTTATGGGTATCCGCGTCGTGTGTAATCAGCTTGAAGGGCCTTCTGACGAACGAGACGCCGAGGTCGGCGCGCGCCGTTGTTGGACCGCGCTAAGTATACCGCGTGATCGTGTGGTTGTTGCTAGTGTACTGCTCCGGCGGGCCCGCGTTAGCAACGTGCATGGAGCGCACGGGCGATGGGCCCCCCGCAGAACCCCAGAGTGCACACTGTTAGTCCGGCGTGCTGACTTTGTTGAGCCCTAGGTGGGCGTGCTGCGAGTGTGGATCTTCTTACGAGTGCCGGGGCATGGACCCAGCGAAACGTGTGTCCGGCCAATGTATCGAGCTGTTTGGGGATATGTGTGCACCCCTGGGCGAGTTTACTATTTCGAATACCTGTCCACCGTAAAGGAGGGGGGGGGGGGGGGGGGGGGGGGGGTGTGGAGGAGGGGGTGGGAAACGGACCCGCGTAGTTGTATACGACCTTCATACAACTAGAAATGGTTACTTAATAAAAAAACACAACCTTACCAAGTGACAGATATAAACCCGGTGGTCGTCTCTCCCTCGCATTTTAGGCGAGAAGAGAGATGATTTCGTACTGTTAGATTGACTATACTTGTTGTTGTTAACTTCCACTAATCTCTTCTATTGCTTCAAGACGAAGGCTGCGCAGAAGCGTTAGTTCTTCGACAGGCTAGCTACTCCCCCTCTTATTCTGGCATCTCAGTTCATCCCGATATTGCCTCTTTACAAACCAGCATAATGATAGTATGAGACCTTGCTGCCGAGTACTTTGGATGGAGTACTCCGGTTTGCCTTTCCCCCTCTTTCCCCCTTTCCCTTTGGTGGTTGTGGTGCGCAACCAGAGTTGGAGCCCAGGAGCCAGACGCCCAACCTTCGACGACTACTTACACCAGGGCGGACTACTACTACGTCCAGGACGGCCGACTACCAGAGTAGTGTTAGGAGAACTCAGGCAGTGAGGCCTGCGCATCGCTTCGATCTGTGTATCCCTGTTTGTGCTAGTCCATACTTATGCACCGTTGTTAACCTATGTCTGTACTCAACATTGTTGCTTCCGCTGACTCGTCTATTGATCGAGATTGTATTCGAGCCCTCGTGGCCCCTGGCTTGTATTAATGATGCTTGTTAGTGACTTATTTTGTTTTAGAGTTGTGGGTTTGATATTTCCTGAGTCCCTGATCTTGATCGTACACGTTTGCGTGCATGATTAGTGTACGATCAGAGCGGGGGGCCGCCACAATTGGTATAAGCCGACTCCTGTAGGAATCCCCCTTCCAGTTCCTTGACCGAAGTTGAGTCTAGAAAGAAAAGAAAACCGTTACTAAACTTGAGTGTGTGGCTTACGGGCACATTGCCAACTGGGTGGTATTAGGATCTTTATTCTCGTCTATACTCTGGGACTCTGATTCTCTTCTCTCGGGGTTAAATGAAGTTACTAATAGCCGACACTAAGGATCTGTCGTAAATTGCTGTCTACCCGGGCGCTGGGATATCGTGCGATTTCCTGTCGTTTGATCTGATTAGTCTGATAATCATTTTCCTTTCCATTGTTTTGTTTAACCTTTCTCTCCAAGTTGTGTGTAAACTATCTCATTGCGTTGACAACCTGAATTTCCTCTATTTCAGATGGACCGTTTGTTCCACCGCGTCCTACGACACAGCTTGTGCTTCGCACTTGGGCTCGTAATACCCCTGGGTTCCAGCTGTCCTGATCGCTCTCATGACCAGACTTGGCTACCGTTGGTACCCTGAGTACTTGGTTTTATGAGGATTACGCGAGTTCACAAGGAAACATACCATGCTGAATTCGTATTATGATCAGCAGAACAAAACTCAGACACCGAGCTACACCTTTTTCACGATTAGGCGTGGACGATTGAGATGGCAGTCATGATGCCGCCTACTCGCTGTCGCACGTACGAGGGGGCACAAGCTATCTTGGATGACTCCGAGTTTCGATACATTCCGTATGCCCCTGCTGGAGATGCTACCGGATACTACACGGCTATCTGGTGCCCGTACGAGCCTCGTCGCTACGAACGCGCGTCTGATTCAGTGCACTCAGGCTCTGGATCGCACGTGTTCGGTAGCTACTTGCCGCGAGTGGTTGCCACTCGAGCACGTCTCTACGATGCTATGACGCAAGTTGCTGCCCGCTGTCCTGCAGGTGATACACTCCGGAGCCACATCCTTTATCCGCGCAGGACTCAATGTATGCTGGTATGAACTGTGCTGTATGATTGGATGGCTCACAACACCGACACGTGGACTTTCTTACACAGCTCGAGACCGGGTTCTGTCATCAGAGTGCACATGGAGGCAACAGGAACTCTCCTTTCGCAGAACATTGTCTCCGCACTCGCAGCACCCGATACAGAGGGTTCTTCCCGACGTTGACGTACCTTTGCTATCTCTCGTGTGTATTCCTTACTGCGTGACCTCGCGCCGCCGAATGTCAGCCATTTGATTGGCCGTTATCTTTCCGCTTGTACCCGACGTTTGTGTATGGGTCTGGTATGTCTTTATCGACTACTGTCTGTATCTATAACACTGATTGGAGTATTGTCAGTTACATACATGCTTGTCAGTAAGGCACCGCGACTTGCTTTTACTAAACTATTACTACTACCCGTTGTAAACTGAGTCAGGATGCGTTTGACCCGACTGGCGGGTCGTGGCCGTGGTGCCAATGTCCACCACGCCGAACTATCTTGCTGAATCGATGCACACATTGAATGCAACGTCAGTCATGGCAAGGGCTCAGGATCAGTTTTTCCGTCCCAATATGAACAGTATCGCGGGCCCGGACCCTGCAGGACTTTATGCGCCTCAACCACAACCGTCAAAGCGCTCCACTCAACTCAGGCCCCTGGATGCGGAATGACTGGGCTTCGCGACATCACCTATGAGTTGGAATACTAGGGGCGTTCGCGCCCCTGCAAACTGATGTCACCCTTCGCTCCTGTCTTTCTCAAAGGTCCCCGCTGCCAATGGTGGGACAGCCACAGGGACAAACCCAACCAGCTGGCACAGTCTCACTGGCCGGTATTCCAAGTGCCTTCCGTTCCAGTGTATTCCCAGGAATCATGGACCGGAAGAAGAAGCAGAGTGTCCGCTCATACCTACCAAGGTGCAACAGACAGTGGGAGCGTTATCAGCGGGAGTTTCTGGAATTATTCCCGCTACTGCTGAGAAGACATTCCCATGATGCTCGCCGGCAGGAAAGTTTCGTGGAAGGACTTCAAGGACATCAAGCTAGCGCTCCTTTGTGGCATGCAATTTGATATTTATCCATCTTGGTGAACAAAGGTATCCAGGGGTCGAGCAACGTCTGCAGACACACCAGGGATATCTCTAGGACGCACCGTGACACCTGGGTTCATCTTCAGCCAGCCTGCACAGAAGCGTCGGATCTGATTCCAAACAGCGTGTACCGTACCATCTGCACAGGCTCCAAGACGGTCCTATACTGCAACCACGCTGCCTCACCAACCTAGGCAGCCATGGACTTCCAGCTCCACCACCCCGAGCCTCCTGCCCTATCCCAATGAGTATCTGTGCTACAAGCAAGTGTGGGCAGCCAGGGTCATCTTCAGTTTTTCCAGGAACTGCATCAGAACCAATAACAACAATGGCACCTTCTCTGCCCTGCAACTGGGCAGTAGGGAACAATCAGCCTCGCAACAAACAATGCCAAGTACTTGATGGGGCGTATCAGGCCAAACCAACCGTCTCAATGAGCTCAGGACCAGCCTGCCACCGGAGATGGGTACTCTTTTCCTTTTTAATTCAGTACCAGCTTCTGTTTTATTTGATTTCGGGAGCAATAGCATTCATCATTCCGAAGAATTTGCATACAAAACACGCCACATTAAATGTGAGGTCATGAAAACTGCAATAGTAATCACACACCCCGGCGGGTCAATGTCACCCTCCATGCGGTAGCAACGAAGTACCAGTGAAATGGAAGGGCTGGAGTTTCACCGCCTCCCCTTCCAGTACTAAAGTCTTGGAATATCGACGCTAATTATCGGAAATGGATTGGTGAAAGCGCAACTGATTCTATGGTGAGCCAAGAAGATCCGTCCATCCTTCACACCCTTCTGAAGACATAATAAGCTACCAGGCTCAAACATCCAAAATGCCGAAGGCGAGACTTTATGCCCTTGAATGCGTTAAACGCATCACCACTTGAAGGAATCAGAGTTTTTTGACATTCCAGCGTTCGCGAAATTCCAAGGTGTTTTCCCAGAAGAACTCCCAGGGATACCACCTGCTTCGAGCTGTCGAGATTTGTCTCGACTGAAACCCGGCACCACTCCTATCGCCAAGCGGAACCTACAAGATGCCGCCAAGCCATGAACTCCTTGAACGTAGGAAGGAATCGACGCTTCACTTCGTAAGGTTTCATTTCGGACCCGTTCCTCCGCTTGGGCAGCACCTTCTCTCTTTGCAGGAAGAAGGATGGATTCAAAACCGATTGGTCCAAGATTACCGTCCTATTAAACCAAGGCAACTATCCAGAAACAAATATCCCATTCCAGGAATAACACATCTGTCTGATCAACTGGCGGGTTCATCAGTGTTTCTCTAAAATCGACTAAGGTTGGTTCACACCAGATCGTGTTGTTGAGAGGAGATCCCAAGACAGCCTTTCGTTTACTGATATGGCTAATACGAGTACACTGTCATGTCATTCGGCTTAACAATGCTCAAGCACATCTCCGCCTGAGAATTATATATTCATGGAAAATCAACCTTGACAAGTTCGTCCGTTGGTTTACTGGATGATATCCTAGTATACCCAAGAACAAAGAGGAAAGCTCGGAACATATTCAACTCGACTTGTTCCTGGAGAAATTCGAGAGCATTCAACATATGCAAAGTTCCAAGTGTGAAATTCTGGTTACAGAAGTCAAATACCTGGGGCATGTCTATCCAAGGATTGGATTGCGTCAACCCCGACGAGTCAGGCTATTCTTGATTGGGCTCCCTCCAAAGGAAAACGTCAAGCAAGTTCGAAGTTTTCTCGGACCGCCAGCAGTTATGCCGCGATTTTAGAAGACTTCTACAAGATCGCACCACGAGCTTTTCTCAATTATTCAACAGGTACACTACATACCCATGCTTCATAAATTGG